>JAQQSK010008222.1:0-13600 GCA_028658325.1 Potorous gilbertii
TTTTTAATGAGAGATAATTTGCCCCATTCCATTTCTCCCTTTCTCCTCTCATTATATTCCTCTATCACCCCTTAATTTTATTTTTTAGATATCATCCCTTCCTATTCAACTCACTCTGTGCCCTCTGTCTCTCTCTCTGTGTCTCTGTCTCTCTGTGTCTCTGTCTCTGTCTCTCTCTTTCTCTCTCTCTCTATGTGTATATATATATATATATATATATATATATATATTTATGTATGTATGTATGTATGTATCTGTGTGTGTGTGTGTGTGTGTGTGTGTGTATAATCCTTCCAACTACCCAAATACTGAGAAGAGTTTCAAGAGTTACAAATATTATCTTTCCATGTAGGAATATAAACAGTTCAACTTTAGTAAGTCCCTTGTGATTTCTCTTTCCTGTTTATCTTTTCATGATTCTCTTGATTCTTTTTGTTTGAAAGTCAAATTTTCTATTCTGCTCTGGTCTTTTCATTAAGAATGTTTGAAAGTCCTCTATATCATTGCATGATCATTTTTTTCCCTTAAAATATTATACTCAGTTTAGCTGGGTAGGTGATTCTTGGTTTTAATCTTAGTTCCTTTGACTTGTGGAATGTCATATTCCAAGCCCCTTGATCCCTTAATGTAGAAGCTGCCATATCCTGTGTTGTCCTGATTATTTTTCCACAATACTTGAATTGTTTCTTTCTGGCTGCTTGCAATATTTTCTCCTTGACTTGGGAACTCTGAAATTTGGCTACAATATTCTTAGGAGTTTTTCTTTTCAAATCTCAGGAGGTAATTGGTAAATTCATTCAATATTTATTTTACCCTCTAGTTTCAGAATATCAGGGCAGTTTTCCTTGATAATTTCATGAAAAATGATGTCTGGGCCCTTTTTTGATCATGGTTTTCACGTAGCCCCATAATTTTAAATTGCCTTTCCTGGATCTATTTTACAGGTCAGTTTTTTTTCCAAAGAGATATTTCACATTGTCTTCCATTTTTTCATTCTTTTGGTTTTGTTTTGTAATAAGTCTAGGTTTTTTAAGAGTCAAAATCAATAAATTGTATTAAATATTCTTTTATGTAATATTGTTAAGTCCTTCCGTGTGTGTGTGTGTGTGTATGTGTGTGTGTGTGTGTGTGTGTGTGTAAAACTCTGACTTCTCTGGCAATTCCCACTTCTCCTATGAAGGAGGTACCTTTGAAAAGCCTTTTGAGCATGCCCACTTTGCTCAACATGATGTGCACTGCATCTTCTAACACATGGTTGGGGCTAACCTCCCTTGATTGGCTTCATACAACTTTAAAACTGGTGAGACTGAGCTATTTGCTTTCTCTTCTCTGCTCTCTTTCCAACTACTCTTATCTACTATATAGAGAGAGTAAAGATCAAAGTTAATCCACAGCATGATTCAGTCAGTAGTTTTGTGATGGACTCATGGTGATGTTCACCATACTTTTCCACTCCAAGACACAGAATTGTTCTGTCCTTTAGACATTTTTCCTCCAAAATTCGTTCTGTTGACATTGAGCTTTTTACCCTTGCTTTATTGACCTTAGTTGTCCTATCTATTGTGAATTTCTACAATAGCTCTTTCCCTGCTTTTCCCAATTGTGTCCTTTATGCTTTTTTAATAAATAGCAGTTAAGTCCCTTTTCCTATCCATTTGTGTCTTGAATATTTTTAGAAGTCCTCCCAAGGTTAACATTAGAGGGACAAAGAAATGTTTACCATGATGTTATTGATGATGAGGAGGAGGAGGAGGAGGAAGAACATAGACATTTATATAGTGCTTCAAAGTTTTCAAGAAATTTTACATATAACATTTGAGACAATAACAATATTGAAAATGAGAAAACATCAAGCTTTTTCTATCCTTTATGACTCACTAGCAAATTCAGTTATAATAACAAATCATCTTCCCTGAGGTATTGTGACTACCTGCAATATAAGTATTGTAAGTCAACTTCTAACCTCATAGGTCACTTCTAACATGGATATTAGTCCTGTTCCTGATAACAGGGTATCAAAGGGGTTCCATTATAAATTGAGATGTTTTATTATTATAAAAATAATGGAAGCTAGCATGAAGGATAGAAGCAATAAAGACATGGATTCAAGTCTGATCTCTGACACATACTGGCTATGAATCCTTGGCTAAGTCTATTAACCTCACCATTATCTAGACAGCTCTATGAATGTAAATGATCTAAAAGCTACTAATATGCGCTGGTAAAAGGAGTTTCCTTTTCTGAGTTTCCCTACACCAATGAAATCATGAGTTCATGATCTTTTTATTCTCTAACCTCTAGATTATTTAAGCTCATTTTCTCCTCCTGTGAACCTAAAATTGAAAAATGATCAATAAAGGAATAGAATTTACAGTTTGTACAGAGATTTGTACTTGATATACATAAATATGCATGTGATAATAATTGCTGGTGTATTATTTCAATTTTCTCACTTTTCAGTGATTTTCCCCATTAATGTTAGTACAGTTGCAAAATGTGATAACTTCCATTTTAAAAAATAAAATGGATGGAAAACCTATCTCCATAGCAATTTAAACACAGAGAATTTTTCTGACAATCTGACTCTATCATTCTCTGTTTCTTTCTTCTAGGCTAACGGGGAGTTTTGTGCCAGATTTAATAGTAAGTATGAGTAGCCAGATGTGGCTGCACCTTCAGACAGATGAAAGCGTTGGATCAGTTGGATTCAAGGTGAACTACAAAGGTAATGATAACAAAGTGCTAATGAGCAAAACACTGCTGCTACGTAACCTATGAAAATGATTTAAAATGAAATTTTAATTGATTTGTTACATTTCTTTTAGACTTCATTCAAAAGCAAGTAAATATATAAAGTATTTTTCTTTTATTTAACTGCATTTATTATATTTTTTCTTTAATAAACTTACTTTTCCATTATATCCTGTATTCTACTTTGACTTCAAAAGCCATTCATTTATTCAAAGATATTTATTGCCAGACAGTGATTGGAAAGAAAATGTGCTAGTTAAGCATTGAAAGGGTAACCTGCACCGTCTCTTTAAGGTCTTTTTCAAAAGGAATATTTAATGATGGAAAGGGCATAATGAATGATTTTCTATAAAGGAAGAGACTAGATATACTGTGAAAAGATATGAAGTATTGCCCATATTTTGAATGAACATTTTGATATCTATTATGATTTTAAGAGCATCAGTCAATTATCAGTAATTATTTATTAAGCTCTTACTGTGTGCCAAGCATCAGGACAAACAAGGGTTGGAGACACAAATAGAGCCAAAAAATGGCCCTTGCCCTCAACAGGCTCATAATCTAATAGGGGAGACACAAGAAAAGAAATTTGTACAAACAAGCTATATACACAATAAATAGGAAATACGTAAGAAAGGGAAGACACTGGAATTAAGAGAAGCTGGGAAAGGCTTCCTATAGAAAACAGCATTTTATTTTGGGAATTACAGGAAGACAGGGACACTAGTAAGGAAGCCGAGTTGAGAAAGCATTCCAGGTGTGGGGAACCAGGTACAGAAAATGTGGAGACCCTAGAGGTGTGATTTTCTTGTGTACATAATAACAAAAACATAAGAATCAGTGAATCAAAGAGTATATAGTGGGGAGAATGATGTAATAATACAGCAAATGGGAGAGGATCAGGTTATAAAGATCTCTGAATATTAAACAGAGGATTTTGTATTTGATTCTGAAGGTGATTATGAGCCTCTGGAGTTTAAGTAGAAGAGTATCATTTTCAGACTTACAATTTAGAAAAAATCACTTTGATGGCTGAATGAAGGACAGATAGAACTGGGGGAAAGAACGAAAGAATAGCCGAGGTAATACAAGCCTTGATTAGAATGGTAGCAATATCAAAAGGGGAGAAAGAAGAACATGTGTAAGATACTGCAAAGATGAAATTGACAGACCTTGGCACCAGATTGTTCATAGGAGAAGAGAGATAGGTAAAAATCAAAGATGGCACCAAGGTTTCAATCCTGAAGGACTTTGAGGATGGTGTTTCCTTTTATAGTAATAGGGAAGGCACAAGTTTAAGGTTTCAGAGTGGAAGATAACGAGTACTGTTTTGGACATGGTGTTTATGAGTTGTCTTACCGTATACACAGCTGGAGATGTCTGAAAGGCAATTGGAGATGATAGATTGGAGGTCAGGAGAGAGGTTATGGCAGGATAGGTAGATTTGAGAACTATCAGCATAGAGATGGTATTGAAATCCATGGGAGCTAATGAGATCACCAAGTGAAGTAGTATAGAGGGAGAAGAGAAGAAAGTCCAGGAAAGAACCTGTGGGAAATCTACAGTTAGAAGGTATGATCCAAATGAAGATCTGGAAAAGGAGACTGAGAAGGAGTGGTCAGAAAGATAGGAAGAGAGCCAGGACAGAGTGGTGTCCTGGGAACCTAGGGAGAGGTAGTATCAAATTAGAGAAGGAAATCAACAAGGTCAGAAGCTTCAGAGAGGTTGAGGAGAATGGAGTTTGACAAAAGATCATTGGATTTGGCACTTAGAGGTCACTAGTAATTTTGGAGACTGAAGGTTTGGTGGCATGATGAGGTCTGAAACTGAATTTTAATGAGTTAAGAAAAGACTGAGAAGAAAGACAGTGGAGGCACCTATTGTAGAAGGGCTTTCTAAGGAATTATCTACAATGGGTAGAAAGGATATAGGACAACAGTTATCCTAAAAGAATTGATTGAGGATTTCTTGAGAATAAGGGAAGCATAAGAATGTATGTAGTCAGTAGGAAATGAAGTAGTAGATGAAAAAAGATTGAAAATCAGTGATGGAATGGGAATGCAGAGGGGACAAATCTGTTGGAGGAAGTGGGATCAGCTTGAACAGAAGAGTTCAGCTAAGTAAAATGTCAGGCCACTTTATCATGGAGACAGAAATGAAGAAGGAGATAGTGGCAGAAGATATCTGAGCGATGGGAGGTGAGGTAGAGTAGAGAAAAGGGAGTTCCTTGCAAATGGCTTCATTTTTTTCTGCAACATATAAGGCAAAGATTTCTACTGAGAGAGGAGGAAGAGAGAGAGCCATAGGAGATTTGAGAAGAGATGAAAAAATTGGAATAGCTATTGCAGAGAGTGAGATAGTAAGCTGATGAGGAAGGTGTAGAAGAATTGCCTCATAGCAGTGAGGGCTTTATTTTAACATAAACTCATGAATGATAACAAGAACTTTGCCGTAACATAAAATGTTAAATTTTGTATGAAGAGATACAATTTTCAGAAGGGATTCTGCAAAGTTTTGGGGAGAAAATGATTTGTGGTACACAAACTTGGATCTCTTTGTTATCAATGTTAAGTCACTTGTGTGGGAATGATTTAAGGTTATAAAAAGGCAGAGTGATATTTTGTTTATTAATCACTAGAAATCTGAGAATTAAGAAGCATTGTATCAAGTGCACCAAAAAGAGCAACTACCATGTTGAGAACTGCAGAGTTGAAAAACCTGACTGTACATCAGCTAAAAATGATAAAATAAAAATAGTGAGAAACTAAATAGACATTTAGAGACAAGCATGACTGAAAAAGGACTATTTCATAGGGGATAGTGGGAAATTATGTTTTTTAATAACACCTGAGTCATTGATAGTTAGGAAGCTCCATTTTAATTTAGTTGCATGATATCTGATACATTGAGAAAGCTCCAGGGACATCTATTGCCCTTCTACTCCACAGAGAGCCACAGCTAGGTGAAGCTTTACAAAAAGGCTTGTTGCTCTTTGCTGCCAGCTCTGACTTGAGGAGGAAATGAAGAAGACCTTTGTGGCTATTTTAGAGCAGTTGGGTGGCCTGATGGGTAACGCAGGGCCCTGAAATCAGGAAGAACTGAATTCCAGTCAGGTCTCAGATGCTAACTAGTGACCCTGGGCAAGTTACTTAACTTGCTTGCCTCAGTTCCTCATCTATAAAATGAATTGGAGAAGAAAATGGGAAACTACTTCAGTATCTTTCATAAGAAAATCCCATTTGAAGTCACAAAGAGTTAGACACAACTGAAGCAACTTGAGCAAAACATTCATATTGTTGTTGGAAAAGTTGTGTTCCAATCTGAATTGGTCTGAATAAGTGACCTGTGTAGCTAAGGGACAGCCAGTTTCATAAACTTGGCAGTTGCTTGGCTTAAAGAGAACTGCTATTTGTATTAAGTACACTTTCTAAACACCCTGTTAAGAGAGGTGGTTAGTTAAAGTGCTTAAAGAGTCAGTTCAAGTAGAAAAGGATTTCCTCAGCCAGAGAATGGAATAGGATCAACACTTAAGCAGTAAAGAGAGAAGCAATTCCATATAGTACTGATGTTTCTGAATTAATCAATAACACAGAGGCCTGAATGTAGCATTAAGAGTTGTAAGAACCTCGTGTTCTACCTCGTGTTTCTGTACCAAGTTCCATTATTTATATGCCTATTCTTTACCATAGTCATTTTGGGAGAGTGTAGGTTGATAATTATGCACATATACAGATACACACATACATACACACACATACACATACACACATACATACACAGAGACTCACGCAGATGTATGTAGGTTGTTGTTCAGTCTTTTTTCATTTGTATCTGACTCATGACCTCATTTAGGTTTTCTTGTCATTTTACATATGAGGAAACTGAGGCAAACAGGATTAAAGTGACTTGCCCAGCGTCACACAACTATTAAGTGCTTGAGCCAGATCTGAATTCAGGAAGATGAGTGGCATTCTATCCACTGCATCACCTAGCTGTCCAGTTATACACATACATACATATATATAGATGTGAATATGTATAAGTATATACATATGTATTTTGTTACATATATGTTTAATGTTTGTATCTATAACAATATTTTTTTTGCTTTGTTGTTAAATAATTTTGTATTCATATACATTTAAAAGTATCATTATTTCAAAATGCTGACTTGGTAGCTATAAATCATGTTGGTTGGGGACTCAAGAGAATGGATGAGAAGGTAAAGTATATTTTTTCCCTTAACTGGATTAACCATAGAACATTGAGAGAACTTTAGTGTAACCGAAGTGATTAGGGTTTACCTCTCAGAAATTAGAGCGTTGAGTGTGAGAACAAGTTGAAGGAGTGAATAAAATCCAGACGTATAGTGCCTTTCACACAACAAAGTGAGAGATATGAAGTCCCAAGTCTTGAACAGTTGAATATAAGCCCCTATTGCCTTATAGCATTTAGAGGGTTTTAGAATAAATCATTGACCACATGTACCAAGTGACATGACTGTAAGGGAATGACATATATAAAAACATGATGTCTGTACTCAAAGAGTAAACAACTGCTCATGGAATCTCGATAACTAGACAACTGTAATACCAAGAAATGTTTGATGAATGCCTCATGAGTAGTATAGATAGTTACATTCTATGCTATTTTAAGGATCTGACATTGTATTTTGAGGTATGCATTCCACTTATGCACATTGCAACCCCTCTATATTGTAGATGACCACTGAGAATTGTTGGAGTTGAAAAATTCATGATTCTCTAGCCAACCTAGTGATTAACTTCTCTGAACCATACCAGTCTTATCTCCAAACTCCAGAAGTACCAACTTGCCCTTTCTTAAATCATATCTAGTTTTTCAGTACTTGTGTTCTATTCATGCAACCTTTGAGAAGGAAGGATCATCACCAAGTCATAACGAGGGACTGTGAGGAGATTGAGTCTGAGATTGATTTTGCATTTGCTAACTTTGCCATAAAGTGTCTTGTTTTAATAATTTGAAAGAAGTCAAGGACACTGAAGAGATTCTTTTTGAAGACAATTTATGATCTTTTAATTTAGGAAGATGACAAAAATACCTAGTTATAATTGCTTTAGAGTGCATTTCTTCAAACGCAAAGTTATGGTTTGAAGTAAATATTAAGGAGCAATTCTTGAGAGTTAATTAATACCTAGTGAAATAATGATGTCACTTTTCAAAATTTTTCTCAAAGTATTGAACCTAAGCTCAATGGTTACTCATTTTTTCTGTGTTGTTAATAAATCTAAGAAGCTTAGTCACACATTTCAATTATGTTGCTGCTGAAAGAGTGCCTAGAGACCATTTGACAACAACTTTATTTTTATGGGTGGGTAAAGTAAAAACCAGAGAAGTTAAATGACTTGTCCAAGGCCACACAGCTAATTCCTATCAGAATTAGGAACAGAACTCAAGTTTCTTGACTTCTAATCCATTCCTCTTTCCATGACAGCTTCATCATAAACTACCTAAAGGAAAGATGATATAACAGTATATAGGCTGTCACCAACTAGTGAATCTATCTGTAGAATTAAGTTCGTTCATAGGTTCTAACCATTAACTTCTGAGTAAATCACAGTCCATGTAACTAGAGACACAAATATTTGTAACTGTGCCTGGAAGAAATTCAGTTGTGTGATAGACAATTATCAGTAAAGAAAGTGTGCCATCTTATGTATATTTTTAGTCTGAATTCTACTTATCTCATATTAGTCAAAACTCTCCATATGACTATTTCTTCAAATTCATTCTTATCTTCTATAATTTTTCAGTTAAAAATCAAATATTAATAAGAACCAAGTAAGACTGTCTTCCCAGTTTGTTGCTATTTAGATTGAACATCTAACCTTGCCCAGATCTATTGACCTAGTTTGAATTGAAAACAACTGATAGCAACCCTTGTCTTCTCCTTTCTGTATATCGTGTGTCTTATACATGTGTACAACTTTCACTACAGTCATATAGGGAAATTAGGATGTTGGAAGTTTGTATGCATAAGGAACCTATTAGAAATGAAAACAAGAACATTTCTAATAAAATAAGTAAATGTTAATAAATTCAGTAAAATAAACTCATGCTTTAAAAATGGAAATGTGAAAGAACATTTGAAATTAATATTGTCTCATATATTTCGGCTATTGTGCTAATGAATATAATTCCTTTTATCAACAACTAGGTAATGAAGCTGTGCCAACTTCTCTCATTCACATTAATCCATTTAGATGTGCATAATGAAAGGTTCCTCTTCCAGTCGCCCAAACACTAGCTCTTTACATGTTTATAGTCTTTAGGTCTGAAGACAGAGGAAGTAAATGCATGATTCTGTCAAAGTGATGGAACACCCACGTCTTGTGTTTGTCACTTGTTCCAAAGATTGGATACTATATTAATCTCTCAGAGGAATGAATTCTTTAGTACAGCAAGTAGAAATTTCAGTAATTGACAATAGAAAAATGGTTAGCCTAGGTTATAGTTCCATCTTCATTTTTTTTTATTTAGTCTATTACCTGGTAAATAAAAGATTGACTGAGAAAACAAGCTAAGAAAATCTGAAGAACATTTTTTGGGTGTTCCAGATTTTTGCTTATTTTTTTTCCTTCTCTAAATGACTGAATGAGCTTGACATCATTTTATTCCTCTTGGCTTTATTATTCTTTTCATCTTTTGAAGGTTACCTGTCAAAAAATCTCTACCTGCTCAATCTTTAGAAACTATATTAATCATCAATGACAGTATTTCAACAAAGAATGAAATTGTTAAAGCTGCCAAGCGTGTGAACTGGTTGGCATGTCAGCAAAGTTACATAGCATTAACAAAGATCCTCATCATTAGAGTTCAGTGGGAAATGGAAAATTCCATCATAACATTAACTGTTATTTTCCCTCTCCTCTTGATTTCCAAGTTTTTATTTAGAGAGTAGTATTATTTTGTTTTTTTTCTAATACTGGGTTTTTCTCTTGACAAATATGTAGAAGATATAACTCTTCAAAGATATATTTGATAACACAAGGAATGCAGAATTTGTTTTTGCTATTACTGATTGTAGCTACTTTGTTCTAATTATAATATTCTGTCATACAAAAACAACATAATGAATTGAGGGCTAAGCAGAATCAAGAAGATGGGTTTCAAATACTACCTTTGATATTTCATATCCTAACCTGACCAAGAGATTTCAGTTCTTCAGGATATTCTCTAAGACTTGTGTTATCTATGTCATATATGTTATGTCATATATGTGTTGCCATCTATGTTGATGAAACAATTTTCCACAATAGGGAATCTACATTAGAGATAAAATCTTTTCATTTGAAAGTGAATGAGTGCAAACTCTAAGTAGTACCTCCAGGTAGCACTAAACCAGATGATGCTTTATAATACATCTGTCCATCAATAAACATTTATAAGTGTTCCGCACAGGACCTGCTACATAGTAAACACTAATTCTTTTTTCCTTTTTTCCTTTTGTTCTTTCTATCTATCTATCATCTCTCCTTTATATTTCTGCCTGTTTGTCTATATATCAAGTGTTTATTATGTCCTGAGTATTAAGGACACAAAGTCAATGAGAGATAGCAAAATGCTTGTACTAATTGTAGGTTCAAACCTGACCAAAAAGGGAAAAGAAAAAAAAAAGAGCTATCACTGTGAGAAAAATATCAAGGCAATGGGAAAATTATCACTGGAGATACAGTAATAAAGTTTCTTATTTCAGTTCCTTCTCTATTTCTCAAATATCATTCAATTCTATCTTTCAAATACTATTTGGTTAAAGCTTTCTCACCATGTTCCTCAATAAAAGGAGAAATGTACATCTATGAGAAATTATCCCCCTTCCAGACAAAATAAAGAATTGAACGGTGGTCTCTCTATGTGTGTGTTTCTATGAAAGAAAATAAACAAGTCTATGCAAAAGATTTTTAAACTATAGGAAGCATAAAACTATATTGAATAGAACAAACAAATATTAATGACAAAAATACCAGTTTTGTATATTATAGAGATTTTTTTTTCTTTTGGGAACTGAAATAAAGCTTTATCTAGGGGTAAAAGATGCCTAAAAGCTCCTACATTGTGCATGTTGGTTGAACATTTTAACAAGTAGAATTTTCTTATTAGCTGAAGTGTAATCATTTATTCCCATAGCTGTGAAAATGTACCATGATGAGTATGATTTAATAGTAATGTCCCAAAAGTAAAGCAACAGAGGAAAAATATGAAATAATAATATCATGAAGTTATATATTCTCATGGAAGGGTGTTTTTAGTCTACAAAAAATTCTACCAAATGAAATACCCTTACTATAGGGCAAGGTTTTGCCTTTGTTTTTTCAATTATTTTGCTTCATGGTGATACTCACCTTTTTTTACAGAAGTTAATCAGATTTTAAATGAGTTCCATAATTGGAAATTTTCCAAAAAGACATGCAATCTTAAAATTTGTATCCCTAACTGGCTAAAATCATTTTATATGTAATTTTTGAAGTTTATACAAATGAGTGCTTGATATAGTCTACCTTTTATATAAAACTTAAGTTCTTTAATCTTTTTGATCCGCTCTCTACCTTACACCCACATAGAAACACTCACTACTTTTGTTAGTTTTTTTTTTTCTTTTGCTATTGCAACCACTGTTGTTTTGTTTTTGACAGAAGAAAGAGCAGGCAATGTGTGACAATGTATTTTTTCTAAAATTTTTCTTGCAGTCTCAGAATTTTCAAAACATATAATATTCAAGTTGAGTTTAAAAGGTTTCAAAAGAGACTTGCACCCTTTAAGCAAAGGTTTCTTTTAGCAGAAACATATTTTGCCTCTGAGCAAATATTACTAAAAGTTGGAGAGGTGATAATTTATTTAGATTAAGTTCTAAATATGATATGAAAAAATTCATGACTTACGGGGAGAAGAGTGATATAGAGGGGAAATTAGGTGATGAAAGACAAATCATATGAATAAAATTATATTTAAATGCATTATAGATAAAGGAGAAAGGTCAGAGAGATATGGATTAGAAGCATAGCAATTATCTCATCCACTAAGAAAGATTTGGTGAAGGGAACTGAATTGAATTAGGTGACAGAGTTTATTTTGTAGCTTGATTTAGAACAGGGGACCAATGGAATAGTCTTGCTCATACCTTTTGAAGGAATAGTCATCATCTGAAAGCAGTTTGAGAAGGGTATATGTTCTCTCCCATTAGGCTATGAGCTCCTTGAGATCAGGGGTTATTTTTTACTTTCTTTGTTTCCCCAGTATTTAGCACAGTTCCTGGCAGAGAGTAGGTGCTAAACAAATGCTTGTTAACTTACCTTGAAAGACTTTAATATCCAAAGATTTTTTTCAATTAACTATAAAAAGGAAAGGAAAACAAAACTAATAGATAAAAGTCATTTTGAAATTCTTTTTTTTTAATGCTGATGTTATAACTGAGAAAGAGAGAGTTAGTAGATCATTCATTCAAGATGAAAATTAATTTTAAAAAAGTGGTAACAGTAGACATTAATTAAGTACCAATGAAAATGTTTAAGTCTTTGTTGCATTTTGATCCTGCTTTACAGTGGTATTTATTAAAACCTTTTTTATGGAGGATAAATTCAGTATTTTAATGATCTATTTGATTAATAAATAATTCATTTTTAACAAGTAAAGAATAGTTATACTAAGTGGATGCCTCTGATGGGGCTAGTTTTTGTATATGGATGATTTTCTAATTCACTCATATAACAAAGTCCCCTAAAATAATTTATATACTCTCACAATGAGTATATTTACAGTAAAATTTTCTATTACAGCTATTTCAATCAACAAAAGGTGTTTTACTCCCTCATCACCATTTATCACTTTGAGTTCATTGCTTTAATTATAATTCTCTGTATCCTGATCTTTCCACAACAATCTTTGTTAACATTCATTGAATTTCAAAGAGAGTTCTTAAAAAATAAAAACTGATAGATTCAGAGGTGTACTTTCCCAGGATGTTAAAATCTAACTGTGCAGCAAATCCACTGAATAAATCCATATTTGCTTTTATGCTGTTTCCTGGTATGTTCTCTCAAAAAATAATCCTATTGTTATATTGTTTTTGGAAATTATTTGAAGTAATTAATTCAATTCAATTCAAGAAGGATGAAATAAGTGACTACTGTATGTTAGGAGTTGAGGATACTGAAACAAAAATTAATAAGCCCTGACCCTCATAGAGCTTACATTATACAGGCAGGATGTACCATCTAAACAAAAAAAGTAAATAAAACTTGAGGAGGAACAGAAATTAATGAGGAAATCAGAGAAAGCTTCACAGAGCAGGTGGCACCTGAATTGAGTCTTAAAGGAAGACATGGATAATGAGGAAGGAAAATAAAAAGGAGACATATCTAGGCTTAAGGAATAGCCTGTGAGAATGCATAGAAACAGATGATGATATCACATTTGGAAAAAAAAGAAGGGAAGAAGGAAGAGAAGGAGAGAGAAAATATGCATTTATATAGCACCTGTTATTCAATGAGCTATGCTAAGAACTTTACGAATATTACATCATTTGAGACTTAAAATGATCTTGTAACTTAAGTGATGCTATTATCCCCATTTTATAATTGAGGAAACTGAGGCAAGCAGAGAATAAATGACTTTCCCAGGATTATATAGCTAATAAGTATCTGAGGATAGATTTGAACTCAGGTCTTCTTGACTCCAGGTCCAGCACTTTATCTATTATGCCACTAAATTCATTTTGGTTAGAACTAAAGTTCATGAATCTGAGTAATGTAAGATATTGTTGTAAAGCTAAGAACCAGATGAGGGAGAGACAGACCCTAAGATGATGGGTTTT
>JAQQSK010008223.1:0-13599 GCA_028658325.1 Potorous gilbertii
CTGGAGGTACTAGGAAGTCCCTAGAACATAATGAGTACTGGGGTGACCTAGCCAAACAACTTTAGGAAGATGCTCTGGCAGCTGAGTGACCAACAGACTGGATCAAGGAGGGACTGGAGGAAGGGAGAAGGTTATTGCAAGAGGCCATGGGGGATTTCTGAGGGTCTCAGATGAACTACTTTAAGAGTCTTTATTTTGCTAAATGACCTCCAATAGTAGAGACTGCTGTGATTCATAAAGCTTCAGTTAGGATTTTAATGATTAAAACACCCAAGATGAAGTTTGTTTTTGACTTCACTTCCCCTTTGAAGACAGAGCCTCCAAAGTACCTCAGAATGATTTTGTTCTCTTGGAAAACCATAGCATAGATCTCCTCCTTATTTGCCTCTACCTCCCTTGGCCCCTTTGAATAAGTCACCTTCTGTTTTTGAGTTTCCTCTTTGAAACAAGAACATTAGATTAGGTCGTAATAACCACCATGTTTCTAACACTGAAAGATTCGCAAACACTTGACTTAAATGATCTGATTTCATCCTCATGACAACTGCTAGGTACCTTGGGTAGCATTATCCCCATCTTACAGATGAGGAAACTGAAATCCAGGGAGGGAGGCTAAGTGACTCACACACAAGCACAAAACTTAGGGACAGACACAACCAGATACCTTCCAAAGCCATTATGTTGCCCAAAAGGAGACTGTTTTCCCTGCCTCTGGCTTCTCCCCATTCCAATTTAACCTGTATATAGTTCTGCTCAGAATTCTTTACCTTCCATGACCTTCTGACTCTCACTTCAGTATCTTTGCATGGGCTCTCCCCCACACCCACAAGACTTATACTCTTCTTTCCTCACCCCATTTTGGAGCCTCTGCCTTCTTATAAGGGTCAGCTTGAGTTCAAAACACTTAGGGATGGAATTCAAACTCAAGCATCCCCTTATGGCAGATTGCTGTGTTCTTTCTGCTACAGCACGCTTCTAGGCCAGGGTCCGAATTTGGTGAGGTTGAGTCCACAAGACAGATGGCCAAAAAAGAAAAATTTTCTTTTACTAGAAAACAGCAGAGATGCAGACACCTCACCAGGGTACGTAATGCACCCATGAGCACAACCCTCCAGGTGCCCCAGTTCCTCCCAGGGATGGGCCAACTGCAGGAATGCAGAGCATCTGGCACAGGAGTGAGAAGTCCATCAGGTCTGGAGAGCCAAGCCCTATTTTTGGCTCTGGCTCCCACTGGTAGAGGGAACGTGTGCGTGAATGAAACCACAGAAACTTGAATTATTGAAGGAGTAATAAGAGCAAGGAAATTGCATGGTTCTTTTAATAGACTCTAAGCTACTCCTTGAAAGGAAGGTTCACCTCTTTGATACTAAGATTCATAATGTTGGATGACTGTGAGTTGTGGAGGGCTGCTCTGGTTTCCAGAGAAATAGAAGGTCATGGATTTGCAGCTGGAAGAGACTTCGGAGGTCATAGAGTCCAACTGCTTCATTTTACAGATGAGGAAACTGAGTCTCGGAGAAATCAAATAGTTGTCCAAGGTCAGCTGCTAGTAAGTGTCAGGGGGCGATTTGAAGCCAGATCCAGTTGAAGATCACCCAAAGGGCACTCATGATGAGTGTGAGCAAACTGAAAGGCACCATAAATGAGGAATTATGTAGGAGGTATATGAAGAATGTCATTCAATATTAGTATGATTGGAAAAAAAAGATGTTCTGATGATGTAGTGAGAGCTGAGAACAACTGATGGACAATCTGCATGCTCACTAGTATCCAATCAGTGTGACAACTAAAAATATTATAATAATAGCATTTATGAAGTGCTTTAAGGTTACAAAGTATTTTACAAATGTCTGTTTTATCCTCAAAGCAACCCTGGCAGGTACTTATTATCACACCCATTTTACAGATGAGATGAAATGAACTGCCCAAAGTTTCAAAGCTACTCAGTATCTGAGACTGGATTTGAACTCAGGTCTTCCTGACTCCAGGCCCAGACCTCTAGCCATTTGGCTTCCTCATCAGGAGAATGAAAAGGAGATCCAAACCATCTTGACTTGGGCCTCCATATTAGTCTCCCCAGTGGCAAATTTCTAGGAGGACACAGACAAGAATAACATAGCATAGGGATGGATGGATCGGTTGGCATTGCCTCATTGGAAAGAACGGCTCCATAGAGGAGATCATAGACCCCTTGGAGTATTAAATAGAATGAAAGATCAAGAAGACTTGCAGAAGATGTTGTGAGGAAAGAAGACAAGCAAAGGGGAGATAGTTTCGTCCAAAGTTGGCTACAGTGGTCTTGCTATGAATGTCAAGCCTTCAAGCAGGTGCCATTAGAACAGCATACCAAGAGGCAGTGCGAGTATGGTGACAAGAGCTGGCAGATGGAAACCTGAGCCCTTATCCTGGTCCTGTGAATAACTCATGATATATCTTTGGGCAAGTCAATTCGGTAATCTAGGACTCAGTTTCCCCATCGTGTGATAGGAAAGTATTGATGATCACTGAGGTTCCTTCCAGCTTTGGTTTTCTAATAATAAACAGAAGCTTCTATCTAAGACTCTGGGAACAGAGGCAAAAATAAAAACAAACCTTGACTTCAATGAACTTGCATTTTACCAGGGAAAATCAGTGTATGTTGATAAGTAAATGATTGGGGGAAAGAGGTCTCTTGTGAAAGACAGCACTCAAGCTGACCCTTATAGGAAGGCAGAGGCTCCAAAATGGGATGAGGAAAGAAGAGTGAGTCTTCCAGGTGTGAGGGAGGGCCCATGCAAAGATACCGAGGTGAGAGTCGGAAGATCATGGAAGGTACAGAATTCTGAGCAGAACTATATACAAATTAAATTGGAAAGGGGAGAAGCCAGAGGCGAGGAAAACAGCCGCCTTTTGGACAACATAAATACCTTTGGAAGGTATCTGATTGTCCCTGGAAATGCCTCACAGCCTAGAACTCCATTATGCAGAGGAGTGGTTGGGTCGGGACCTGGTGGTAGATTGATGGCTCTGAAAGGGCATCATCTTTACATCAGAATTTAATGGTGCAGCATTTTGACTGGAAAGATTCTATAATGTTCTTTTCCTCTTGAGAGCTTCAAGTTGTCTCCCTTGGCCTAGGTCTACCTTTTATTCATTTATTTGTCTCCAGCATCTCTAATACCTTCTGGCTCTTGTGTAAGCTATGTGGCCTTGATCTTTAAGCTTTATTTATTTATTGGTCTTTAATATTCTTTCCAAAGCCTGAAACAGACACGAAGTGCTTCAATATCAAAGTGTATTGGTAGCAGGGAAAATGATAGTTTAGAAAGAGATAAGGGGAAAAAATTCAGGTTGAAACTGAATGTGAAGGAAAGAGGGAGGGAGAGGCAGCTCAGAATGTGAACAGAGCACAGGGTCTGGAGTTGGAAAGATCTGAATTCAAATCCAGCCTCAGATACTTCCTCACTGTGTGGCCCTGGGCAAATCATTTAACCCTGTTTGCCTCAGTTTCTTCATCTGTAAAATGAGTTGTGTAACCCTGAGGCAAGTCACTTAACTTCTGCTTGCCTCATCCTTATGCAGTCATGTATAGTCTTCATGACCCCATTTGGAGTTTTCTTGGCAAAGATACTGGAGTGGTTTGCCACTTCCTTCTCCAGCTCATTCCCTCTTCCCTTCCTCCCCTAGTGCTTGTAGACTTGTCAGATGACTAAGGAATTACCATCAATGGGGGATATTAGTAAATGTGGAAAAAATGCCAAATTCCCAGTTAAAGAATTTACTTTGCAGCATCGTTGTGAGGATGAAATGAAATCCAGCACAGCACCTGGCACATTCCATATAAATGCAGATTCCTTTCCTTTCACTTCCCCCAGGTCTGGAGTCGGGAAGTTCTGGACTCAGATACTTTCTAGCTGGGTGACTTACTGGACTTCTCTGGGCCTCTTTCCTTATGTGCAACATGTGGATGGTAAAGCTTTCTCTCCCCACAGGGCTGTTATGAGACCCCTAAGCGTGCACAGCAACGTCAATGGGCGCTACTAGTATGTACTGCTCTGATTCTCAGTTTTCTTCTCTGTAAAATGGGGAAAGGGGAGGATAGATGGGATAGCTTCCAAGATACCTCCCAGCATTTTCTCTGGCCGGCTCCCAGGCCTAGCACTCTCTCCCTCCTCATCTCCATCTTCTGGCTTCTTTCAAGTGCCAGCTCAAGAAGAAAGCACAAGAAGCCTCTCCCCTGAGAAGCTCTCTGATTTATCCTGCCTGTATCTTGTTTATACAGAGATATTTGTCTGTGTTTCCCGCATTAGACTGCAAGTTCCTTGAAAATACATTTTTTCCCTTTCTTTATATCCCTATTTAACACTTATTCCCTGACACTGACACAAAGTATGGGTGATGTCTTTAAGTGAGGCAGTGTTTCAGGCTCACTCTCCTCCAGCATCAGCAAATTACTGTGGCAAGACAAAGGTCAGGACAGCCGTCAATAGCCTGGGCTGCAGGGGATGCCTGTGGTGTGTCTGATGTCTGATCAAGCTCCAAGTGCTCCAAGTGCTCCAAGCACCTGCTTCAGCCTCCTTCATGGCCATTGGAACAAATTGTGCTCATCCGCCCCTTCCTGTGGGGAGGTCTTCACGTGCTTGGGGCACCCTCTAACTTGCTGACAGATCTGAGGCCTATAGATTACCCTCAGCCTGTGTTAGCTCATCTGCCAAGAAGGCTTCCTGGGGTGTAGCCGCTGCACATGCTATGACTTCTTAGAGCCATGGGTAAGAGTTGGGTAGCAGGTGGGCACCGAAGGTGGATAAGCAGCCCTGAAAAGGGCTCAGCAAACTCTCAAAACAGAAGTTCTGGTCTATTCTGAACACAGCCTACATCCCACATAGTACCTGCTTATATAAATGCTTGTTGACTGACTGAGCTCCAGTACTGAATCTTTTGCAGTAACTAATATCTAGCATGTAATACGCTTTACATATGTTATCAGATTCGATCCTCACGATATCCCTGTGAGGTAGGGAGTATTACTATCTCTATTTTACAGATGAGCAGACTAAGGCTGAGAGAGAGAAAATAAATTGCCCAGGGACACAAGGCTGGTAAGTATGAGGTAGCATTCCAACTCAGGTGTTCTCTGACTCCCAATCCAATGTCCTATCCATTGTGTCATGCAGCTACCTAAACTATGACAAAATCATAACCAATAAACCATAATCAGTAATTCATCATTTGTGTCAGAAGGTTTCCAGTGGTGTAGCCCAGGGATCTGCACTTGGCCTTGTATTGTTTAATATTTTATCAGTGTCTTGAATAAAGGCATAGATGGTGTGTCCATCAAATTCTCCAATGTCACAAAGACATTGGAGGGATGGTGTCTGCAGTAGGACAGATCCAAAAAGATAGAGATAGGCTAGAGCACTGGGCTGAATATCCTTAGGTGAAATTCAGTAGGGACAAATTGCACTTGGATACAAAACATTACCTTTGCAAGTATAAGATGAAGGATACATGGTTAGACAGTCACTATTATGAGAAATATCTAGGGGTCTTGGGCAGTTAAGGCGGTGCACTGGATGGATCATCAGGCCTGAACTCAGGAGGACCTGAGTTCAAATCTGGCCCTAGACATTTACTAGATGTGTAACCCTGGGCAAGTCACTTAACCTCTATCTGCCTCACTTTCCTCATCTGTAAAATGGGGTAATCATAGCACCAGGGTTGTTATGAAGACCAATGAGATGCATTTGTAAAGCGCTTATTTAGCACATTAGCTGGTAAATAACAAGCACTTAATAAATGATCTGTCCTTCCCCATTCTCTCCTTCCCTAGTGCTTGTGAAGAGAATGACCTAAACCTGGCAGATAACTGAAAAGTCGCCAAAGATGGGGGGATATATAGTAATGTGAGGGCCATGCCAGATTCCCAAGCATATTTAAATCATGTGAGGAACTGCTATAATCTTCATTGCTTATTACCATTTGACAAACACTGGTGAGAGGCAGCCAGGCCTAGGGGATAGCCAGCCTTGGAATGGGGGAGGCCTAGGGTCAACTCCCTGCTCAGATGATCAATTATAGAACATTTCCTGGTCTATATTGGCAAATGGAGTTTTCATCAGGGACACCATCTGTAACAAGGGGAGATCACAGGTATACACACACATACACACACACACACACACACACACACTTATGTGTAGCTGTGTGGGCCTCCACAAAATCCAATGCTTAGCACAGTGCCTGGCACATTACAGGAAATTCTGGCTGATTGACACCCTCCCACTACTTTCTACAACTATTCATCCCCTCATTAATTCTCTACAGATTCAAAAGCAGTCTAGTGGGTGTTGAATATTCTCAGAAACTATTAAAATTGCAGAAAGTCTCTAATCAGCTTAACCTTTTCCCTGGAGGAAAACCAAGGAGATCTGTTCTCTTTTGGACTAACTTCTTCTCTCTCAGCCTCATATTGTGAGTTTATAGGTTATATAGGCTAAGACAAAATCACAGATGTCCATAAATTAGTAAGATCAAGTAATGGAGAACTACATGTACACATTCAAACAATACGTAGAAGATTGAGCCTCATATTGTGAGTTTATAGGTTATATAGGCTTAGACAAAATCACAGATGTCCATAAATTAGTAAGATCAAGTAATGGAGAACTACATGTACACATTCAAACAATACGTAGAAGATTGAGATGGAGCTCACTGCCTGAGTCACTTCTTTTTCTCAGGCTACACCTTCTTCCCAGTCAGCAATGAGGGTAGAGAAAGGGGTTAAGATTTAATTTTTGAGGTGTTGAGTTCCAGGACTGAAATAATCCAGCATTTAGCATAGTGCCTGGCACATAGTAGGCACTTAATATATGTTTAGTGATTGATTGATCTTCCAGAATGAAGTCTCGAGAAGTACAAACCAGTGGGAAAATTTGAGATTCTCATAAGTTATTATGTTTATTCTTCAAAATTATTTTTATATTATATTTAAAATTAAATATAATTTAAATTAAGTTTAAATTATATTTAAAATTATTTTTAGAAAGAGTTTTATTCAATAGAGCAAAATCCAGCCTTAAGGACTGTCTTCTAGTGTAGTGATTCTTGACCTCACAGTTTAAGAAGCTCCGAAGGGATCAAGAGTGGAAATGTTTAAGAAACCCTCCTGTAGTGAGGTGCTTCCCATGTGCATTTTGGGAGGATACAAGATTCCTTGCAGCTAGAGATCATCCTCCAATGATTAATGCCAACTGAGGCACAAGACAGGGAGAAGCATGCTCCCCAAAGGTGTTTGCCTCCATCATGGAAAATGGCAAAATTCAGATAGAAGAGGATTCTTTAGATGATCAAGTCCTCCAAATGTTCCTGTGTGGAGATGATATTGGACCGATTGCGTCAAGTTTCAGAAAAGTGAAGTTTCTTTAAAGAGATTTTTTCAGATATTCACATAAGTTCAGACTAATCATTCACACAGGAAAAAACCAAGTGAGTTAGGAGAGTCTATTTAACAGACTGTAATGTGCATTTGGATGGGCCAGCCTATTGAGTTAGTGCCTCAATACATGCAAATTAGTCAGATATGGCATCTGACAATGAGCTAGGTCCAGAGTTAAGTAGGTGAGACAGAGAAAACTAAACTGTATTTAGAAAATTGCATAGTGCTTTTAGAAATCCCAAGGCATTTCCGAAACCAAACTTCTCATATCCCCATCTTTTAACATCAGTAGTTTCCTGCCTTTGTTATTTGGGTGTGAATCATGGGACACTAAAGCCTCTCAAAAATCAAAATTGTGAATCACCCAAAGAGTAAGGGAGAGATTTTTACTGGGTATAAGCGGACTGCAGTGTATTAACAGTGATGACTTACAGGCAAGGAGTGGCATAAAAATTATCCAAGAAATATATAATTAAAAGAGGTGGCAGACCAGCCATATTATAGTAGTGAGATAAATTAATAGCCTGACTGCTATACTGAACATTATGTGGCACTCATATAATTCTAAAAGGTTGAGAAAGCCTTCATCCCATTGAATGGTTCCTTTATGGAGGATTGGTAGAGAAGAACATGGACAAGAATCACACAAGGATGAGAAAGTGTGATCTTCACTGATGGAGTGCCCACATGGATATGATTGCAGAGCCATTGAAATCGGAGCATATATTGACATTCTTAAGGATTTGAAGATACTTCTAAATTTACTGTTTAAAAAATGGGGTGGCAACTTCTTGGAGGTGGGACGATGAGTTTCCAACCTTTGCTCTTCAGACAGATATGACTCCTTCATGATTTGGAGGGAATAGCAAGTGACACTGACTTTCCCTTGCAAGGATATAAGTTAGTAATGGCAGCAACCAAATGGACCACTTACCAGCTAGTGTGGCTTAGTTGGCAGTAGGATGGATCCCTTTGGGTTTGGCTGACTAGTCACATGGCCCAGGAAAGTCCCAGAAGTATTCAATGGAAAGAAGGAATAGAGCAGTAGGGAATTATGGCAAAAGGCAACAGATAGAAATATAAGAGGCAGAAAGGCTCAGAGAGGTGTCAAAGGGAAAGGACAAATGCGAAGAATTTTTGACGTTCAGTAGTTTAGTTGTGTCCAACTCTTTTTGACTCCATGGACCATAGAAATGTAAAAATGAGGAGAAAAGACTCAGCCAAGAGACTGAGGTCTGAGGGCAAATTGCCTGTCAGAATTCTGGGGCTCAACTGGCCAGGGTCCAGGAGAGAACCCTAGTTATTGGAACTAGTATACAAAATGGAGGTGTTAGTTATGGGGGAAAAGTGATAGCCAAAGTGCTTGAGCTGTGCTAAAAAGTCAAAACAAATCAGAAACAGATTCAAGGCAGGTTTGATACTGAATCTCCTAATCTGAGGATCCATAGGTTCTTATAATTTCCCATGCCTAAAGGCTGAGTTGGTTACAGAATCTAGGTTAGGACTCAGTTCTCAGGTAGGAACTAAATGGTTCCAACTGTGAGGACTGGAAAGATGTGGGACCAAGGATATGGACTGACACCTTGACAATCCATGTCTTAAGAGTTAGCCTTCTTCTGTAAATAACTTAGAACTTCATAGATCTAGAACTGAGAGCAGCAATGATGTTCATGTAATCTAACCCCCTCATTTTGCAGGTGAGGAAAATGAGGTTCAAAGAGATTAAATTATTTGCCCATGGTTACACAGTTAGTAGATGTCAGAGACAAGATTTGAACCAAGGTCATCCTGACTGCAAGTCTACCATGTGATAAATAAGCATGTAATAATGAAGTCCTTCCAATCACTCAAGACATACTTTAAAGAGAACCAGGGATTTTTTAGTGACCACAGCCTTAACTGGGCCTGACATAAGCCTGATTAATACTGAAGTCTACCCCGTGGCAGATGGCGGCAATGGAAAGTTCTAGAATATTATAATTTAACTCAGTGCCATCCCCAGAACACCGGAAAGACTACTGGGAACATTAAGTAGGAAGCAAGAGTTGGTCTGTGGTCAATTGTAGATGGAAAATCATGCTGCTAGCCTTGCAACCTAGCCAGTCTCTTTTGGGTCCTGGAGCTAGAGAAGAAGTCTGATTCTGAAGAGGGCTTCATCACTCCATAACTGAGGACAGCTCAGTAGTCTGGTTTCTGAGCTGTCTTTTATGTTTGCATCGCTTTTTAGGATGTGCTTTCTAACTGGAGTTGTTAGAGGTGACTGCCATCAGTGTCTTAACTGGAAAAATCCTTTAATGTTTTTGTTGTCTACTGGGTGACATAAATTTCTCCTTGAACATTTCTGGTGATAGAAATCCTTTAAAGCAATAAGTGAATTAAAAATGATTATTATTAATAACTTCTACCTCTTTAGCTGGCTCTGCATCTTTCCAAACGCTTGAAGTGGAGTTAAAAACCAGAAAAGTCATTCTTGATGGGATTATCTACATACCCCACCTCTTAAGGGCTCCCTTCTCTCCTTACTCCTAGATTTCAGGTCCATGTGCCTAATAATCATAAACCTATCCTGGGCTAGACCAGAGCTACCTGGGAAATCCAGTTTCAGATGTTTGAGTAGCCTGACCTCTGCTCTAGACAGCTGTCTTGGAAGATTGCCTTGTCTGCCACTCCTAGGACTGTCTGTGGATGTTAGTCTGACCTGCAATGGTCTCTTACCTTATTTTTATCCAGGAAATTGTTTCCTTGGCCACCCCCTCCCAACACATGCTATATTCCCTTGGAATGTAAGCTTCCTGAAGTTAGAGATTGCTTCACATTTTTGTTTATATACCCAATTACTAGTGAAGTATTTGGCATGCTGTAGGTGCTTAATAAATATTTGAGGACTGATATTCCATCCCACTGGAGTCAGTGAGTCAGTCAGTCAACCAGCACTTATTAAGGTTATGTGGGCACTGAATATTGCCAATAAACCAATACAATCATTCCTTCTGGTCCTCCTTGCTGCCTAGATTTCGGTTGTTTCCTTGGTTCCTGATTGTTCCAACATGGTTCACCTATGATTTCATCAGTTCTGTCTAAACTTGATAACTCTCTCTTACTTGGCTACTTTGAGTTTCTCCAAGAGAAATCAGGTCAGCCAGAGTTGGCAGAGTCCAGACCATGTTGACTTAGCCTTTATTGTCTTCCTGTAGCCCAATCATCAAATTTCATGGGTGAGGCTAAGATGGGGAAACCACTGTGGTTTGGAAGAGCCCCTGCAGCTGGCCAAGGAGCCGGGTGAGGTGACCAAGGCAAGGACTCTGCTGAAGTCTTAGGCATGTGGTAGAGATTATACTTTTTATTTTGTTGTGTTTTTGGTTTTTGGAGGGAGTCTACTTCATGGACAGGGTTGTTGTTTTTTTAATCATTTTAGCAGTACTCATTTTTTATTTTCTCAGGCTGTATCACATTTTTCCATCACAAATAGAGTTTCCTTTGTAAAATTCTTTTCAATGGTATCTTTTGTTTTTAGATCATTTTCAATTCCAAATATGTACTTCCCCCTTTGCTCAAGACTCATCCTTCGCAACAAGCAATAAAAAAGTAGAGAAAGAAAAAGAAACTTTTTTCAGCAGAAAAACTAACCAACCTATGAGCCAAGGGGACAGTTTATTCATTGTTCCATATCCACGGTCCCCTACCTCTGCACAGAAGGGATGGAGGATGGAGATCTGGTTTTTGTGCTCTTCTTTAGGGCTAAGTTTGCTCTATAATTATGTAGCATTTCATTTTGTTTTTTCTATTTCGTGTTTGTCATTGTGTCTATCATTGTTCCTGGTTCTGTATGCTTCTCCATGAGGCTTATTAAGATCCAATGTCGGGATGGAAAGAGGTAGAGGAATAAGAGGACAGTATCAATGATGTGAATTTACAGCCCCAAGAGATTCAGTCACATCCAAGGTCTTTGGGTCATGGTCATGGTCACAACTTCGACTAAAGTCAAATTTAGAAAGAGTAGAAATAGATACTTCTCTAGGACTCAGATTATCCCCCAGTCCCTCATATTTTAACTGATTAACTAGTTTCTTTAGTGTCTTTAACAATGGGTTTGTGTGTGTGTCTTATAAAATTTGTTCTGTTTCTGTGGTCATGACAGCCTTACCCTCTGAAGTTGTGGGATTATGCAATTCTGTGAGGTCTTAAGAGGTTAAATCCTATGCTAGTCACCAGAAGTGTGATCTTGAGCCAAAATAGCAGTGGAACCCTTGTAATCCAATGCCAAGTTCAGTGACCTTTCCATTATAGAATGCTCCCTCAAATTCTTCAGTTCTTGTTCCTTTAGGATGATGGGATTATACATTCAAAGCTGGAAGGGACCTTAATGGGTCCCAGATAACCTGACCAGTGGAAATAATAACTCTGGACTTCTGAAGGCAGCAAGTGGAGTTCACCTCTATCTGTCCTTACCTTACCTTCCCACCTATAACCCTGGATGTTAATGAAAAATCATGAGACGTGGACTATGAACCTCCTTTTTTCAGCATGCTTTTCTTTAATCTCTTCTTGCCATGAAAGTGGTTAACAGCCAGGAAAACCATCACATAGCCTGGCAGCATTTAGAATCAAAATTTCGAGGAACATATGATGATTAGGGCTGCTAAGCTCATAGTTTTATTTAAAATGTATTATCAATAATATGAACTTCTTAAAAACTCAGTCCTTGAAGTCAAATGAATATATATAATTTTTTCTTCTCCTTGCCACATTTCTTAATCCAACTATTAATGCTAGGCTGTTGAAGAAGCCTTGTATGCTAGATCTCACAAATGTTTCTATCTCCAGAGAAGATCTTCTACTGGGCAGGCAGCTGGTGGATAAATGCCCAGACCCGAACTTTGTCTGTGTGTAGCTTGGATGATATCTGTGTGCAGAATCCCATCTGGGGAAGTAAAGAAGAATGGTCCAATTGAGCTTAGAGCTGGTTCCATTCTTTATAAAAATGAACTAATGATCCACCCCACTTAAAAAAATATTTTTTCCTCCTCTTTTGGGTTCATTTAGAGGGAACAATTTGGCAGATTTCCTTGTTTAGGAAATTACAACTAATTGAATACTTTCCCTTAAGATGATCCAATTCAATGTAACAAGCATTTGTTGAACATCTGCTCTGTCAGGCACTTAGCTACATGTTGGGGATATAAGGACAAAACAAAAAGAAAAAAAACCCTCCCTGCCCTCATGAAGCTTATAGTTGAGTGGGTGGTGGAAATAACATGTACATGGGAAAGTGAGTACACAAAGTGGAAATACAAGGTCATTTCAGCAAGAGAAAATATTGACAACCTGGAATGTGGAAGGAGATCAAAGAAGGCCTCATATGGAAGATTTGGCATTCAGTGTCCACTTTGAAAGAAGCTAGGAATTCTATGGTGGATAGTCAGGTAGCTCAGTGGATAAAACACCAGGCCTGAAGTCAGGAAGACTCATCTTCCTGAGTTCAAATCCCATCTCAGACACTTATAAGTTGTGTGAACACAGGCAAGTCGCTTAACCCTGTTTGCCTCAGTTTCCTCATCTGTAAAATGAGCTGGAGAAGGAAATAGCAAATCACTCCAGTATCTCTGCCAAGAAAACCCCAAATAAGGTCATGAAGACTCAGACATGACTGAAACAATTGAACAGCAAAAATTCTACAAAAGTAGGGGGAGGGGAGGAAAGAGCATTGCAGGTATGGGTGACATTGAAATCTTGTGCAAAAGCACAGGACATGGATATGTTGTGTATGGAGAAAGCACAGATGGGTTGGTTTGGCTGCAATATACCATGGGTAATGGAACATAATGTGAGAAAGATAGGTTGGGGCCAGATTGAGATGCCAGACAGTGGAGTTTTTATTTTATTCTAGAGGTAAGAGAAAACGATCATTCTAATATGGATCTACCATCAGTAGGGTGTGTGGTTGAGTTGCTTGAGTTAAGATTCCAGCTCAGCACTCCTGAGGGGTTAGGGACAGGAGGTAGTTTAAGCCAAGATCCAACTGAGTAAATAGGAATTCAAATCAAGGCTAAAGCCCTAAGTTCCCAACTGCAATTGACCCAGAAGGCAGTATGTTGTTAATTGAATTTAAAAACAAAAAGCTGAGAGCTAGGGGATGTTCTGCCTGGAACAAGGTCAAGAAGACACCTCTGGGTGTCTTGTTG
>JAQQSK010008224.1:0-13598 GCA_028658325.1 Potorous gilbertii
GAAGCATGAAAAGGTAAACAGGAGAGAGAAATCATAAGGGACTTACTAAAGTTGAACTGTTTGCATTCCTGCATGGAAAGATAATATTTGTAACTCTTGAAACTTTTCTCAGTATTTGGGTAGTTGGAGGGATTATACACACACACACACACACACAGACATATATATATATATATATATATATACATACATATATATATGTATGTATATATATATATATATATATATATATATATATATATATACCAAGAGCACATGGTGAGATGAATAGGAAGGGATGATATCTAAAATAATAAAATCAAGGGGTGAGAGAGAAATATATTGGGAGGAGAAAGGGAGAAATGGAATGGGGCAAGTTATCTCTCATTAAAGAGGCAAGAAAAAGTTTTTTCAATGGAGGGGAAAAGGGGAGAAGTGAGAGGGAAAAAGTGAAGCTTGCTCTCATCACATTTAGTTTAAGGAGGGAATAATGCACACTCAATCTGGTGTGAAAATATGTCTTACACTACAGGAAGTAGGGGAGAAGGGGGCAGGGTGAGGGGGATGATGAAAGGGAGGGCAAATGGGAGGAGGGAGTAGCTAGTAGTAAACACTTTTGGGGAGGGACAAGGTCAAAAATGAGAACAGAATGAATGGAGAGCAGGATAGGATGGAGGGAAATATAGTTAGCCTTACACAACATGTCCAAATATGTCTAAGAGAACTTTCATCCTGCCTCAACCCTCCATCCTGCCCTGACATAACAAAATGACATTATGGAAGTCATTTGCAAAACTACACATATATAGCCTATATTGAATTGCTTGCCTTCTCAGTGGGGATGGCTGGGGAGGGAGGAAGGGAGAGAAGTTGGAATTTAAAGTTTTAGGAATGAAGATTGAGAATTGTTTTTGCATGCAACCTGGAAATAAGAAATACAGGTAATAGGGTATAGAAATCTATCTTGTCCTGCAGGAAAAGAGAGAAGATGGGGATAAGGGAAAGGAGGGGTGTGATAGAAGGAAGGGCACATTGGGGGAAGGGGTAATCAGAATGCATAGTATTTTGGGGTGGGGAGGGGAGAGATTGGGAGAAAATTTGGAACTCAAAATTTTGTGGAAATGAATGTTGAAAACTAAAAATAAATAAACATAAAAAATAAGATCAACTCTCAGCTGTCCTGATGTACAAGGGAGCAATTCTTCCAACATCCACACCATTCAGAAGTGAACTTATTGGGGACAGGTACCTTGTTGCAACCACTGCACATTTGAAGCTCTTCTCTCCTAGAACTATGACAAAGGGAACCCTAACCCTGTTGTTTGGAGACTTCTCTCCTTGCTGTATCTTCTTAGTAAATATTCCTTTTAAAAGGTAATTGATGTTAATTGGCTAAATGGCATTGAGGAGCTAATCACTGTGTCAATGATATGGGGAGATACAGACTGTAAATTGTATTCAATAATGGGGAGAGCCACAATACAGGCTGTAGCTGACTGCAATAAAAGATAGCCCAAATCCTAAGGGATACCCTATAGATCCTTGAGGGGAACTAGACATTCTTTGGGGGCCCAACTTGCCTGTGCAAATGGTAGTTAGGATGGTTTGGAAGCAGTTAGAAAGGGAAACAGTGATCTCCGACTTAGCGGTGCCTTTAAGAATTCCTGCCACCTCTGGTGCTGCTGTTTGTCCTTTGTTCTTGAAGAGGACCATGACTTCAGGGAGGTGATGCCATAACTTGCAAGTTAATTGAATTTAAGTGAGGCATGGATGTGCAAAGTCACCAGTCTCACTTCCTCCTCCAGAGCCATCATCTTCAAGAATAGGACAGGTTAGACACACCTCTCTTTTTGTGACAGAGATAAGAGGCTAATAGATCATGGAAATGATCTGGATTTTCCCTAGATCCAATGATTTGGACAATACCTGGATTTCCACAAGGCTCCTGACAAAATCTTTCTGGGCAGGATGGAGGGTTGAGGCAGGATGAAAGTTCTCTTAGACATATTTGGAACTGGTTCACCAACAGGACCCTAAGACTGCTAATTAAAAGATTGATCCAACCAGATACAATCTGATTTCTACACCAATCGATGCTGCCCCTCCAAAGTTCCCAAAGTTCCTTAAATAACTAATTATGAAGGTATTTTTTAGTTCCCATCCTTCTTGAACTCTCCATCACCTTGAACACTAATGACTACCTTCTCCACCTCAATATTCTAAGGTCCATTTAAGCTCCTAATCTATAATCCTGTAATGCTATTGTCTTTGTCTCCCCTCTATGGATTTCTATGACACTGTTCTCTCTTAGTTTTCCTCCTACCTGTAAGACTACTCCTCAGCTGCCTTCTTTTCTGGTGCATTAGTCATATTATGGCCCCTAACTAAAAGTGTACCCCAAGGTTCTGTGCTAGATTCTCTTCTCCCCTTACTATCTCTTACTTGGTGACCTCATGTACTCCCATTAGAGGCTAATGGGCTTAATTAGCCTCATGATGCAGATGACTCTCAGGTCTATAGAGCCAGCCTGAGTATCTCCTGAGTTCCAGTTCAACATTGCCAGCTGCTTGGTGGATAATATCTGTTGAGTTCCCCTCCCTCCCAGGAGGTCTTCAGAGGCTAAGAGTATTTTGCAGTGGGAATTTCATGTATGCTTGGGTCAGACTGGATGGTGGAAATCCCTTTCAACTCTCAAATTCTGCTTTCAAATCAGATTACTATAGGCATTTCAAATTCAAGTATCTAAAATGTAACTCCACCTTCTTGGTTGCCATGCATACCACCAAAGGCAAATGATTCAAACCCACAGTGCTTCGAACAACTCCCTGATGTTACAGCCAGTTGTTCTTTTGCATTGCAGTTTCCTCATGGAGAATTATCTGGAATAATGGAAAATGGAGGCAGAAACAATTCTGTCCAGAATCAGATCCATGGAAGTTTTGAGGGGTTATCAGTAGATAGAGCATTGGACATAGGGTCATAAAAACCTGAGTTCAGATCCTACATCAAACACTTTCTAACTCTGTGACCCTGGGAAAGCCACTTAATTTTTACTTGCTCAGTTTCCTCATCTGTAAAATGGAGGTAATAACATAGTAGCTACTTCCCAAGGTGGTTGTGAGGATAAAATAAGATAATTTTGAAGTGCTTGCAAACTTTATAACACTATAAAATTATATCAATTATTATTTTGGGGGGGTCTCAGATGAAGTTTTAGTTAATGAATAAAAACCATTTAGATAATTAGTCACTAAAATTTTGCAATCATTAGTAAAGGAATGAGAAAAAGGCCATCTCATTTACAGACTGACATGAAGTAATGGAGTGTGTCTTGCTGCCTCAGTTAGACCAATTTGCGGTGCTAAATGTTCCAGAAGAAAGAGTTTCCCTTTCCCCAAGTTGTTCCTTCTCATCCCAGCTTTGTCCAAGCCTCTTGTCTTTTCCTCCATGCAAACATTCAGAATCCTGTCTCCCACTGCCAGAGCATCTTTTGAACAAAGACAGGGCAGCCACTAAAAGAAGCCTTTATTGAGAAAGCCTTTGATCCAGCCTGATGAGCTCCTAATCTGCTAAGTCAATAGAGCTGCCTTGTAAAGCCCAAGAAAGAAAGCATTTTTTCCCTGTTAGCTTGTTTTCTGGGACTCCAAAGTGATTCCTTTGGGAGTTTAGGGGAGGGAATTGGGGATGGGATGTTAGTTCTGTTCTTATGTCAGCCTAGCATCAAAGCAGGATTTAGATTTCATGACAGGATGGGTTTTTTGATGCTCAGTTTCTTGTAGGAAACAATACCTTTGAAGGATTTCAGCTGTACATAGGCCACAGGCACCCCGCCCCCCCCTCCACACAAACAACACACCCTTTGCTAAATTATCTTTATGCCCCCCAAATTATCACACATGCCAAGTATTTGGGAATTCCTTGGACAAGGACTGACATGTAAGAAAAAACTGCATTGTATCATACAGGGAATCATTTTCTTATCTCTTTCATATTCCTCTGTAGAACCAAAATGCATCCTCAAATGAAGCTAGAAAAATAAACTCATTTCCATCCTCCTCCCCTCATCACTTTGGTGAAACTGGGCCAAGGCCTTTTTCTTGGCTCGTTCAGCACTTGGGGCTCTGTTAATTCTTGTAGTACTGGCCCCTGGGAACTCTTCCTTTGAGCATGTTGTAATGGAAACCACAAACTCCCAGCATTTTCAATGAGACATCCATGTGATTCTGGTCTTCGTGCACAAAAATTACACCAATGACTTCTGTGCAGAAAGGATCACTCATAGTGTGTGTGGGGGCGGGGGGGAGGGTGTTTCATTTATAGTGGTGATGAGTTCATACTCATTTGTTTGAACTCCCTTGTAGGAAGTGCCTTGCTTTTGAAAGCCGGCTGGGTGGGGTTGGACAGGCACATGCAGTCTATACAAGTGGACTAGAGAAAAAGGAAGTAGACAATCCACACGGGTTGACCCTATGACTTTGGTCTCATTAACAGAAGTCAGAAATTTTGAACTCTCAGAGGGAACTCATCAGTCGTCTGATACCTGAACCAGGATGACCTCTATAATATCAATCAATTATAAATCAATAAGCATTTACCACAAGCCATCCCTCATAAGCAGTCATCTAGTAAACTAACAAGAGACTGTAAAAATACTCATCCTAGAGTCCAACACTCCAGGCTCTGGTTTGGAATTCACCAATTGCTAGTTTATGACCTTCGACAGATGAATAAATCCAAAGCTGCAATTTGTTTATGATACATGAACAACCTCTTACTAGTCAGCAAAATTCTCTCCGACTAGAGCTTGGTGAGTGACTACATTTCTTGGGGAGCTAAGCTTGGAGCTACTTTCTGATGATACCCTATGAATCTACTGATCTGTACTTTATCCTCTTTGTCTAATACTTTTGGGAAATTTTCACGAATGCTTTTGTAAAATATAGAGCCTGGGCTTTTGTTTCACCGTGTTTGTTTTTCTGGGAGGCCATTGATGCTCAGATTGTCTGGCAGAGTTTAGCCTTCGTGGGAAGTCACTGGTTCCTAAAGACATCCAGTGCTCTTACAATTTTCCTTTCTTTGTTCTTTTGCTATAATATTTCTATTGAATCTCTGTACTTCTGTGGTCCCATCTCTGTCATTCTCCTTTTCAGAGTGTTCCCTACTTTATTTAGATTTTCCACTTTTCTGTTCTCCATTGTCAATTTTCTTGTTTGTCTTTTTAAAATTGTCTTTGAGATCTCTAATTTTCCTCCTTACAACTTCCTGTAATTCTACTATTAAGCTTCTGAACCACACTAAATGTTTTCAGAGTTGTTCAGCTCTCACTTCTGGGAGTCTAGTTGTTTTTATTATAGCATTTTCCCTTCTGGTGATCACAGTGTCAACACAATTATAGGAGCTGAATTGAATCTACTTGCGAGAACACAATGTTCAAAGCTTGTTGAATGTTCACAGTTCATTAACAAGAGATCACTTCAGCTTACACATAGACTATAGCTATGGAATCAAATAAACAGTGATTTGATAACATTCAGAAATCTCCAGTTTATCCTGTTTATATTTTATTTAATTTTATTTTTTTTGGAGGGGGAAAGTGAAGCAATTGGTGTTAAGTGACTTGTCCAAAGTCGCACAATCAGTAATTGTGAAGTGTCTGAGCCTGGATTTGAACTCAGGTCCTCCTGACTCCAGGGCCAGTGTTCTGTTCGCTGTGCCACCTAACTGCTCCTACATTTTATTTAGTACATAGTTGTTGCTTATTTTCTCCCCCTCTAAAACCACTTGACAGAAGAGACTATTTTTCATCTTTTTTCCTCCAGTGATTAGTTTGATGACTGGCATACAGTAAGTACTTAGTATCTACTTTCTGGTTTGATTTGGCATGTTGCTCATGGTTAAAATCTCAGATCCAGAAGGAATCTATGAGAGTTAACATTTTTCAGATGAGAAAACCAAAACCTAGAGAAGTTCAATATCTCATTCAAGTTCCCACAGAGTGAGATCATCAGAGTCAGGGCATCCTGACTTGAAAGTCTGTGCTCTTTGCCCCTCGCCATCTTGCTTCCTCTTGTTGTGTGGGCAACAGCTCTCTATTTAATGATTTTAAAGTCTTCCTTTAGGCCTGCGATCTCATCCATGAGGTGGTCAAAGTCATTATTAAAACAGGATTAATGACGCCTTCTGAGGATTATCTACCTCATATGCCATGGTGAGGGCAGGGCTTTGGAGCCCGCAAATACTGCTGGCCTAAGACCTACCATTACCCCAGGCTGGCCAAGCCCACTGCCAGCTCAAGTCGCTCAGCATCTCCCTGTGCAGTGAGACTCTTGTGAGGAGGGACCACGTTTCCAAGGCAAAGATAACTCACCACAGAGGCAAGCTCTGGCCTTAGCAGATTTCCTTCAGAACTGGACTGGAAGCATGGATCATAGGATCACAGACTTAGAGCTAGAAGAGATCTCAAAGGTCGTCATCGGTCCAATCCCCTCATTTTACAAATGAGGAACCTGAGGCATCTTTTCATAAAGATGTGGGGGAAATATTAAAAGAAAGAACACTAGTTTGGCTGGTTATCTATCTTACTTTTATCCACTAACTAATAGAATGGTTTTTTCTTCAGGAAAAAAATCTGCCATCATTTTCATGAGGTTAACTTGATAACTTTATTCAATACCAGCATGGCTTTCTTGTGTCAGATAGACCTGAGAGCAGAATGGAAAAGAATCCTAGACCAGAAGCCCTACACTTTGGCAGAAGCCCTGACTTTACCCTAATATCTGAGGAAGTCCTGGCCTCTTTGAATCTCAGGTTTCTCTGTGATTTCATAGCCTAGCTCATAGGATATGCTGAGAGGAAAAAAAAGAAATGATGCGTGGCATTTATAATTATAGGGGCAGCCACATGCATTTCTCAAATGGCTAAACAAATGCTCAGAAAGGTTAAGGGACATGAGCAAGGTAGCATAGCTAGCTAGTGAAAGCCCTTTGAAAAGTCTCCAAGCTTTACCCAAATCAAAAGGGTACAAAGCAGACAATTAAGTGACATCATGTTTGAACAAATTCCAGAGAGCTATCATTTCGAGAACTCTGTGGTTAGAGCTTTTCATTGTGGGTCTTTAATCACGAAGGATGATAAAAAGGAGGAGGAGGGGGTCACAGAGTTGTTGGGATTTATGGAGGAAGTGCTGATCACAGCTGATTATGAGCTGAGGATTGCTGACAGGTGACTGAAGCCCCACTCCAGCCCCTGACTATTTTTCTCCTGCTGAGATTCCCAAGATTTTTCTATGGACTTTCTTTTATGTTTAACAATTTACCTTGTAAAAACCATGGAATGTCCCAATCCCTCTCACCTGCAGCTGGGCCATCCCCAGAATTGTACCCCTCTCCTGCTTTTGTACTCTGTAAGAACCCTGCACTCATCTGCCTCCACCCCCTCCTTGGGCACCCCAGCATCAACTCCCTTGCCTTGGTGAAAGTTACAGTTTTGCTATATTGGCTGTCTTCTCTTTGATTTGGGTTGAGAGAAGGAACCTTAGAGATTGCCTGATCTCCCCATATAATCCTGGTTTGTTAATATGACTTCTCCCATGCATATAAGGTGCTTCCCATTTGGACTTTGCCAGATTTCAAGATCATCATTCCTGGCATGTGATCTATCTTTAGTAGGTCAAGGGTCTGTACATATCAATACATTCTACTCTATCTTGGAAATGAGTTTAGCTCCTTATAGCCCCAAAGACATGGAAACATCCCTACTAAAGATGAGAAAGAGTGCAATCCAACACTCTCATATTACAAGTTTGTATCAGCCTAGAACTAGGTAGACAGGCACGTACCAAGAGGAAGCAGGAACTGATGGGTGATACATGATAGATGACTGAGAGTATAGGCAGGAAATCCATGAGAACCGTCAATGATAGCAGGCCAGATTGTGCAGCAGGGCCAGCAGAACAGAATCATGTCAGAAGGCATGCTGCCATCTGGGCAGCAGAGAGGCTCCAGACCTGGTCAGTCATGGGCACCACTGCTAGCAGCAGGCAGATTGTCACATTATTCATTCTCCAAAAGGACCAGTGACATCATGGGTGGTGTCCTGCCTTGCCTTGAATTGGATTTAAGCGAGGCAGAGTTGCACAAGGTGGGCAGCCTCACTCTCTCTTTCTGAGTGGTAAGATAAAAGTCAGGATGGCTGGTGATGACCAGGGATGCAGTGGATGACCTTGTCATCTTCGACACGTGACCAAGCTCCAAGTGCTCTACAGCACCTGCTTCTGCCACCTTCACAGCTATTGGAACAGATTGTTCCAATCCACCCATTCCACTCACTCCACTGAGGGGAAGTCTTCACCTGTTTGGGGTAGATACCCCCTAACTTACCAACGAGTTTGAGACCTGTTGACCACCCTCAAGTTTAGCCTGTCTGCCAAGACAGTTTTACAGGTGTGTGGCCGCTGCACATGCTGCAGTTTCTTGGAGCCACAGCTGAAAGCAGGGTGACCATTTAGAAACTAAAGATAGGTGAACAGCCCTTATACTTGAGGGGATAGGTCTCCCTGAACACTCCATACCTTCCAATTTTGTATTTACTCAGTATGTTTCTATGTATTCATTATCTCCCCCAGTAGAATCTCCCCTTCTCAAAGTCTGGGCCTGTTGCATTTGTGGGTGTGTGCATCCCTAGCACTTGACACAGTACTTTGTCTATAGTTGGTGCTTAACAAATGTTTACTAATTTGGTTGATCATCTGAAAGTAAGGGTAAAGAAGAGTGCAACAGGACATTTGGAAGCTGATCAGTGGCCAAGATAGTGGGAGACCTCAAGATGATGACTTAGGAGACCGGTTGAAGGAACCACGGTATGTTCCACCTGAGGATGAGAAAAAGGGGATAGAGTCTTCATAGGGTCAGTGAGAAGGATCACAATTTCCTGCTGTGGAGAGGGGAAGACCTGAGTGTGAGTCCTGCCTTAGACATTTGAATGACCTCTCGGCCTCAGTCTCCTAAGCTACAAAATGGCGATGTAAAAGCACAAATCCCAGGGGGTTAGGTAGAAACTAGACAACGTGAAGTGCTTGGCAAAACTTCCTATGCTACAGAAACACTCATTGTTAATAATTTTCTTTGGTCATTTTTTTCAGTTCTATCTGACTCCTAGTGGGGTTTTCTCAACAAAGATGCTGCAATGGTTTGCCATTTCCTTCTCCAGTTCATTTTACAGATGAGGAAACTCAGGTAAATAGGGGTAAGGGACTTGCCCAGGGTCACACAGCTGGCAAGTGTCTGAAACAGGGTTTGAATTCAGGTCTTCGTGACTCTGGGCTGTCCATTGCACCATCTGGCTGCCCTTTGTTATGTTCAGTGCTACCCAAAAGTAGTCCATGCTCATTCCAGAGGCCTTTGAACATAAGACACCTGGAGAACCATGACTTGATCTGATATACATCGGACCTCCAATGACTTCTAAGGACTCTGAGATTCTGCAGTTCCGTGCTTCTGACACCACCTCCATTAGACCTTTACAAATTTCCTGCAATGACTACATTTCCTGGCTTTCTCCTCTAAATTTGCCCCACTCCTAAGTTCAGTGCATCATTCTATAACACTCCAGTGCTTCCCCCGTACTTCATTTCTCATCTTACAATTCATAATTCTTATTTCCATGCCCACATCATTCCCTTACCATGCTCTGCTTCCTCCCCAATCAAGGAGCTCTTTGTAACCAGGTGTCAGCTAGGGGGCACAAAACTGTGGCCTGCTATGGAGGCACAAGTGGGAGGATAAAGGGTGCTTAGGTGTGGCTGGTGGGGAGGAAGCGGAGAAGGAGCTGATGGTGAATTGGGCACTAGGATCAGGCATGGGGACACCATCAGGAAGAATGCTGAGGCTAATCAGGTGAAAAGTGAGAAAGCTGGTTCTAGACCCCAGGTGGAGGAAATTTTTGAGTTGACTCACTGAGGCCTGAGATGGGGCCTCATCTAAAACCTTTACTTGATTCATCAGCCCAAAAGGGCTCCTTCATCTTCACTGAATTATTCACTTGGAAGGTTATCCTCTGAGCGAGTCATTCCATGGGGAACACTGCCTATCACTTCATCCCACCTCTGATGGATGATTCCCCATGATCCTGTCTAATAGGCCCCTATGTACATGGAGAAGGGAAAAGGAACACACTCTTATTAAGCACCTACTACATGGGAGGCAGAGTGCCAAGATCCTCACAACGCTGCAAGGTGGATTCTGGGACTATTGCATTTTACAGGTGAGGAAATTTAGGCAGACAGAGGTTAAAGGACTTGCCCAAGGTCACACAACTAGTAAGAGTCTAAGAATGGATTTGAACTTTGGTATTCCTTAGTAGATGGGTTGTAGGGATGGAGAGGCTGAGTGGCTGCTGAGGCTATATACTCATGGGTCCTGTGTTCTACCCTTCATAATAGAAGGAATCCTGGAGATCACCCCATCCAGCCCTCTGATTGTATAGAGAGGGAGTTCAGTCATACCATCTGCATTGAAGGCAGGATTTGAACCCAGGTTTCCTGGCTCCAATTCCAGAATTTTATCCACTTGCCCTGTGGCCTGGGTGCTAGAGATTAGTAGGTGAATACTGTGTGTGTATGTGTGTGCGTGTGTGTGCGCACTTGTGTGTGTATGTGTGTGTAGGTGTGTGCATATACGTGCATGTGTGTGTGTGTGTGTGTGTGTGTGTGTGTGTGTCTAGGCTTTGAGAAAGTGAACACAGAGACAGGGGAGAGGGGACATGAATGGTTCAAATGCAGGGATGAGCTCCAGGAATCAAAGACATAAACCCAGACCAAACATCAAAGCCAGAAATCTGCTGGTGAGGGAGATCTCAGGTCAAGTGGCTAGGCAGCAGAGAGGAGAGGAGCCTGAGCTCAGGAGCCCAACACCAAAGCTAAAGGATGGGGGAAGTGGTGTGGCCTTCAGATCATGACCATTGAGCCAATGCAGCAAACTGGCATCAGATGCCAGGAATAGTGGACAGAGAGCCAGCCTTGGAGTGGGGAAGATTCATGGCCAAGCCCTACTCCTGCTATTTCCTAGCCTGTGGGACCCTCCCCAAATCACTTTGTGTCTCAATGCCCAGAAGCTGGCTAGGCTGCCAAGTCACAGAGGAATCATGGCTCTGCACTGGGGGAGGGAGTTTGCTCAGCAGAAGCTCCCTCCATGGATGAAATCACAGATGTGGACACTTCCCAGCTCCTTTCTCCTAGATGGGTTCAGCACTAGCTAGATCCTGAGCATACAAAACCAAAACGGTCTGGAACTATGCAGTGCTTCCAATATAATGAGAGGTTTATAAGCAAATCCATGGTTAATACAGTGAAGTGTGAGAGCCCATAGCATTAACTCAGGACAGCATCATTTTGGGCACTGCTCTATCTGCGCACACACACACACACACACACACACACACACACACACACACATCTAATTTGTAGTTGTTATGCATGTACTGATGTCTCCCCTGGCTAAGGCAAGCGCCTTGAGGGTAGATACTTCTGCTTTTGTGTTTTTGTATTCCTATCACCTAGTGCATAGCAGGTGTTTAATAAATGTTTGTTGATTGATTGATTGGCCAACTGGGATATAAGCAGTGAGGCCATGCACTTAGGAGGAGCCCCTCACTGGGCTTGCAATTCAAGCCATTGTGGGCTCTGCTCCTCACCCTGGGCTATCACCATCAGTCACTCTCCCTCTATAACCTGGAATAAGTCTCATTCTCCTGCCTAGCTTCAAGACCTTACCTACAAATCCTGTCTGGACAGAGAGATCTCTGCCCCCTCTGATTTTCTACCCAGTGTTTCATAATCACAGGCTATTTGCTATTTTTATTCATTCCCCCTCCTGGAACCACCATCCTGTTCTGGACATTTTCTCAGCAAATCTCTGGTTGTTATCAGCTTAGATTTGGGCAGACTCTTCTTGGTATTTGTCTCATGGAGAAGATACATTAGGTGAGGAAACATGATCCTGATATTTGGAAAAGCTGGTGCAGACCAGACTCTGAACTGAAGCTGGCATGCAGCAGGTGCCATGTTAACTGAATCTAGAACCCTGGACCAATCCTGAGAGGAGCAGAGCAGTAATGAAGAAGAAGTTCAGGAACCAGATCCTGAACTTTGTCCATCTATCCAAAGCAAGTATCCATGCCAGCTGATGCAGACAGGCAGGGACCTGGCACAGACAGGAAAGTCCTTCTAAATCTCGAGTATATGGTGGTCAGAACAACACACTATGCTAGTATGGATGAACAGTTCTCAGGCAGCACTTAGACAGCTCCAGTCACCTATTCCTCTGGGTCACTGGGGCCATGGTTCACAGGAAGCTCTGCCTCCTTCAGCCTTTTCCTGCTCCCTGTGCCTGGGTGGTCCCTGACTCAGTTATAGACACTGCCTAACATAGATGCCCTTTCATCCTTTTTCATGTTGCTGATTGACTCCATGCCAATGAACCCAACCTTCCTGGCCACAGCATTGTCCTCTTGCCATCAGACACTCTTCATTTTGGAAGCCATCAGTGAGTCAGAGTCAGCCACAGAGACACTTTTGACTAGGGTCATTGCTAATCCCTCTTCCCCACTACCTTGTTTCTATTTGATCAATATTTTCAATATGCTTTTATGTGTATGTATTCTCTCCCCTCATAAAGTGTAAGTTCCTTGGCAGTCAGGGCTATTCATTTTGTCTTAATACACCCAAAGTCTAGGATGTGGTGTGCTTCTTTATGGCCTACTTGCTTGACTGTGATCTGGCTGCCTCTCAGGGTAGCAGGGACAAGGTCCTTTAGTGTATCCCCAACTGTCCACTGGACATCTGAACTGGACATCCCAGAGGCATCTTAAGTGCATCAAGTCTGCTTTCTATTACATTCATTTTTACATCACTTACATTTCCTAATAAATTCCTCCCCTTTCTTCCCCAAGGAGCCACTCCTTATAACCAAAAATTAAAAACAAACACAACCCTGGTTCAGCAAAACTAAACAAAACATCAGCCATGTTAGATATTATATAAAGTGTGCCACATCCATGGTCCCCCGCCCCCCAAAAATAAGAGAGGGAGTTACATTGTCATGTCTCTTCTTTAGGGATAAAATTGGTCAATGTTGCCATATTTAAATGAAAAAAAATCCCCTCTTGCTGCTTCCACTCCACCCCAGCAACCCTGGTCAAAAATAAAAGCTTTTTTAATAGCCAGAATCATTAGTCTTCCCCTTTTCAGGGCTGAACATTCTCCTTTGGTCAGCCCTATAGCAGCAGCTGTCTCTACTGTGTGCCTTGTCCTTGGTGTGAATTGAGAATCCCAGCAGAAAAGTCACCAGAATTACTCTTGCTGCTGGTGCTGTTACTGTCCCAAGCATGGTTGTTCAGACCATGAGGCCATGGCAAAGGTCCCACTATCCTGCATTCATGTTGTCATCATGGCTGGTAACGGGGAGGCCACATTGGCTGGTACCCAGAAGGCAATGACAGACTGAATTCAAGTCTGGAAAACCCCAATCTATGAAGTTAGCAGTTGTCCCTCAACTCCGTGCACCAGAGCTAGGCGCATGTTGGGGTGAAAGTAGGACCCAGGTATGACTGAACCAATGGATAGC
>JAQQSK010008225.1:0-13597 GCA_028658325.1 Potorous gilbertii
TAACCAAGTACTTGATAAACTCCGAAATGAAAATAACTTAAGAAAGAACTCGCTATTTAAAGCAAACTCTTGGAAAGACAGGAAATCAGTCAGATAGAAATTATTTTTAGATTAGTACCTTACACCATATTCGACAATAAATTTAAAAATGAATAACTGACATTAATATTAAATATGCTACCATGGGAAAATAGAAGAGAAGCAGATCATATGAATTTCATAGTTAAAGGTATATTTTAACAAATACAAGATAGATCTGATTACAAAAGATAGAACATTTTATGATTACATAAAATTGAAAAGCCCTGCAAAAAACAAAATTAGTATATCTGAGATAACAATGGAAATAACTGACTAGAAAAAATACTTTACATTAAATCTCTGCTAAGGGTTTGGTTTCCAAAATATATAGAAAATTGATAGAAATATATGACTAAAAGACATTTCCTAATTGATATGTTCTCAAGGGATATGAATAAGCAGCTGTTTAAAAGAATTGCAAACTATTAACCACAATATGAGAGGCTATTATATATAACTAATAACAGGAGGGATACAAATCAAGAGATTTCACTTCATGTCCAGCAAACTGGCAAGCATATGATAGGAATAGTCAATGCTGTGGAATTGTTATGGAGATGTGAATTAGTATATCTACTCTGGAAAACAATTTTTATAAATAAAGTGACTTATCATTACCTTTAGAAACAGAGATTCTACTACATAGCCATAGATAACAAAGTAGTTTTTGATTAAAAGAAAGAATTCATTTACATAACTGTACTTTTTGTGATAACAAAGAGCCAGAAACACATATATGTTGGAACAATAGGAAATGATTGAACAAACTATGGTTCATGAATGTAATGTAATACCATTGTGCTATAATAAATGACCAACATGATGAATACCACGAAGCATAGAAAGGTTTCCATGAACTGATGCAAAGTAAAGTAAGCACAATCAAGAAAACAAAATGCACATGATTACAGCAATTGAAGTGAAATAAGCAATAGCCCCAAATAACGTAAAATGACTTGCAAAATTATAAAGAAAAGAGTAGCTTTAAAGATGAAATTCAAGAAAAAATATCTGTATTATTTGAGAAGGTTCTGTGGAAGAAGATAGAGTAAAGTTTTGGGTATTGGAACATATATGTGTAATACACGTATATTTATATCAATATATGCACTATATAAGAATATATATGTATATGTAGACACAATACATATACATATTTTCATATGCATATTTGTATGCAAGTATGTGAGTATATTAGAAAGCTCCATTTCAATAAAATTGAATTTCTTAGTAATTCTATGTATTTCATGGTCTGTATTTAAAACCCTTTTTTTCCCCTGAGAAAGGGTACATAGGTTTTTCCATCAAATTGCCAAATGATTGGTAATGCAAAAACCTCTAAATAGGGGACAGGAGACAGGGAAATTTAGGTCATGCAAAGCCACTAGATATAAATAACATTTTATTTAGGAAATATAAATCTCTCATGTATTTTTATGAAAGAAGCACCATTTTTTTTACTATAACCCAGTAAAGTAGGCAGAAATGATAAGACATATTCATTCAACTTTCATCAACTATGAATGATAAATGATAAAATACATAGATTTGGGGTTTGTTTTTTTTTATTTTTTTTCTTGTATTTTATCTTCTTTTGTAATTAATCAGAAGGTGATGGATCACTTTCATCTGAGTTATGGCATTCAAGAAGACCTTCTTAGAAAGTTATAAATAGGCATCTTTGAGGACACTTGTAAACTTAAAGTAACTAAGCATTTTCCACTTGGGTAACACATTTCCATGAACTTAATTGGAATATTATTATTTTGCAAGATCCCATCAAAGCTTGCCCCTTCTTTCCTCTGATTGGAGAGGATAGTGGACAATGGAAATTTACACTAATATTCTCTATTTACAGAAGGCATCCTGGTCAACCTCATTATTTCTCATTTGACTGCACTCTTCTGAATTTCATCATGACCTCCTACTCTGGGTACCTTTTCCTCTCCCAAATTTCAACTTTTTGACTTACTAGATGATAATGCTTTTTTTAAAAAAGTCAAACAATCTAGGGATGTTTGTTTTGCTTTCTACTTTCCATCCTTAGATATGTGCCTGTTATAAATTGGTCATTTTAGATCATGTAGTTACCATTTTTGTTTCATTCAGATGTGAGTACCTGAAAAAAGTGGAAAAATAATGCTTATTGCCTGTCATAATTTCTCTAAGAACAATGTTGCCATCAGTAGAGTCCTATAAGGATGAAATGCCTTAATTCTGAGATTGCCCCTGCATTTTGGCTTCTAATCATTGACTTTCTCCCTCCCCTCCCTTTTTTTACATCAATAGTTCCACCTTATTCTGAAGTATTTTTGCTACTAAAGAAAGTGTCCAAGTTGGCAAAAATTGACATTTTTGAACTAAAATCCCACCTAATGTTAAATGCTTAGTCATGCATAATAGACTTGGGTCCAGGCAGAATTCCAGTTACATAGCAGCCTTGCTCTATTTTCACCACAGTCTCCTACACTGTTGTAATATAGATATGGTTGTTCTGTTGTGTTTGCATCTCCTATTGGTACTTATCACTATCTGCCCCCTAAACACAATTGTGTCATTCACTACTCATCATTTATTCAGGGAAGGAAAGGAGCAAAGACACACTGCTGAGAACTAGTGGGTAGCCTCTATCTCCTGTAGCTCCACTTCTAACATCTTTCTAACCAGAAGACCATTAAGCAATATCTGGAAAGGACAGCCCCATAACTATAAAGAGCTTATTATTTAATTATAACTAAAAAAACAACATTTTTCCAGACCCTCTTAAGTATGTAAATTGATATGCAATGATATAAAGAGAGATCATTAACAATCAGAATAAAAGGTGTTAATGGATTTTCACTAGGAATACATTTAATCTTTGTCATTTTTCAGGAGATCAATGTTCTTTTCTTTTTTTGCACCTATTGGTACCAATCAACATGCCAGAATTGCCCAGCTGGACTTTCAAGTTATATTCTTTTCACTGATAAAGTTAAAAAAAAATATGAGAACATTACTCAAGTTTCTAAAGTCAGAGTTAATTTCTGGTTGAGGTAATCAGTGACACATTTACATGATCTACCCCAGTCATAAAACCATATAGGTTTCTAATCTTAAATTTTGCTAACAAAATTCCACCAAATAAGCATCATAGTTCCTTAACTCCACCCTATGACTCTTTTTGCTTTTGTTAACACTATATAAAGTCTCCAGGTTTTTCATGATCATTTCAAAAGCAAATTCTTTTGTGAAAGCATGCTGTCTTATTCCCTGGAGATTTTTTCTTGTCTTTCTTTCAGACAGACACCTAGTTTGTCATCCTATTGTGGTAACAGTTCTTATCAGTAGACACCAACTGTAGCAAATTTGCCAGTTCAAATTTGTTACCTGACTTTTTCTATTGCCATCTACCAAGAGATACAGAAAAGGGGACTCTGGCTTCAAGAGATCTCCACTCTATAAGAAACAAATCGAAAAAAAATCACGAAGGAGAAAGAACTGAGGAAGACTCAAACACAAAGTCTCCCTTTGGCACATTATGGCTATGTGATTGTGAGCAAGTAATTGAGCTTCTCAGTATTGTCTGAAACTCTCTAACTCAATGAGTTGCAGAGAAGGTGCTGATATGCCCTTACAGAGGAAGCTTCTCTTATAGAGGCAGCTCCCCCAAATTATAACCCAATCACTATCTTTTTTTCTAGTGTCCTCTTTGGACTCTGACCTATTAAAGAGATAATCAGACTCAACAAGGGTAGGTTGAGTAATAGATCCTGGACAACATGGGGTAGATAGAAGTGAATAAGTATTTATATAAAGCCCATTATGTGTTGGTTATTATACTTAGTGCTTTACAAATATCATCCCACTATGTGTTGCATCACAACAACCCTGTGAGGGAGGGGCCATTAATTATCTTCATTTTTTCATCTGAGGAAATTGAGGCAAACAAAGGTTAAGTGACTTACCCAGGGTTACACAGTCATCTGTCTCTGTTGTTATGTACAAAAACTTCCATTCTCAATATTTTTGCTCCTAAAACTTACATTTCCACTTCAAAGAGTATGAATTGAAGAAACATTCATCAAGTACCTATAGAACAATAACAACTAGAACTCAAAAAGCACATACAAAGCATTACCCTAGGTAATAGTGATGTGAAGACAGAAGTGGCATCAACCTCTCTGTTCTCTAAGTGTTTAAAATCTGGATGTGAAGGCAAGGACGTAGATGAGTATGATAGAAGTCTTGTATGATAAGTTCTAGGGAAATTTGCTAAGTGAAATTTGAAAGGGAGGGAAAGACAGAGACAGATAGATACACAAGCAGAGAGGTTTAAGAGGTTATTAGGAAGACTTTGTGACACCTAAGCGGGATTTTATAAGAATTAAGGAGCTTCAACAGACAATGCAAAATGGGAAAAGCTGGAGATGATATGACATCATATGAATGAAAATTACATCAGATTGAAAGGTTTACAGTGTGATGAATGGAAACCCCAAGAAACAGAATTTCTGGATAATAAATAATCAATTTATTAATTACACTAACCAGTAGTCAACAGACTGATGGTCATTGTTTTATTTTCTCTCTCTAACCACAGATGGAAATGCACTCTGAAACAACTTAAAAACCCTTCTGAAAGGGAATTCCCCTGACAAATGAAAGTCAACCTTTATTAGTGGACACTTAATGAAGTGGTGGGCTAAAAGTCTTTAACTCCTCCTGATATAGTTTAGTGATGCAGAGATCCCTGAAGGTACAGGGCAGAGTCATCTGGAAGGAATCCATAGACTCAACAGTCTTCTAGTCAAGTGTCAAAATTATATTATAATGCTAATAAAATGGGCAGAGCTCTTTAGGGAACTTACAGTCTAATAGGGGTGATGCTAAAACCTACAGAAAAAGTATAGGGAATGGTGTACCAAGTATGCTAATTAGGTGGTACAGGACTAGGTTCAAGGAGTGGTCAGCTTACAGTTTCTGTAACTTGGGCTAAGGCATCATTCACTACTGGAAATCCTGGAGGGGAGGTAAGGGAGTTTCTAAGGAATGTGGTTTTTGGTCTGCTAAATCCGTAACAAGATGGTCTCCAGAGCAGTTATCTATAGCTTGATCTCCTATTAACTGTGGGAATAAGTACATGACAATTCTGCTGGCACAAGATGGTGATGTTTATACAAGGGAAATTCTACAAAGGTCAGTTTATTCTTATAACAGGGAGAGAGAGTTGGCCTCACTGGGGCCCACTCATGAGTTAGTGCCAGATACGGTCCTAGGGCTGGGGTACAAGTACCCCATCATGTCCAATCTCTCTAAGAACCTGGACATATGCCTAATTGATAATAATTAATATTATACTATTACATTATTAATTTTTTATCCACTCTTTTCCTTTTATTTCTATTAAAATCCATCTCCTGAAAAGGTCAGTCAATCTCTGAAGGTTATGTTTGAGTTATGAGGTTTGTTTCCAGCCCTCAAGACATAAGTCACTAATTACATGGGTGGGAACACTCATTTGGCAAACCTAATTTCTATTTATAAACAGAATCCAGTCTGGCCAAGCCTTTCCCTGGAGGAAGAGCCCCCATTAGATTCCCTCCATTAGAATTTAGGGAAACCCAGATCGTGAAGAAAAACCTAGCCAAAGAGATCCAGATGGAAATGTCTTCCCCTGTCTAGATGCCTGGAGACTGCTGAGCCTCACGATCAATCCAAGTTCAGTAATACTTATGGGGTGCATGGACTCCAGTCCTAGGACCATATCTCTCCTCAGGCCAAAATCCGTATCTCTGACAAAAATGCATGAGTAGGCTCCAGAGAGGCAAACTATTTCTCCCTGTTATAAGAACAAACTGACCTCTGTAGAATTTCACTTTTATGAACTATCTTGTACCAGCAGAGCTATCATGTACTGATTACTACAGTTATGGTATGTAATCCAGATGGCAAGTTATAGACATCAGTTTCCAAGGCTGTCTTGTTACAAACATAGCAGACCAAAAACATAGTCCTTAGAAAGCATGACCTGCCTCTCCCCAACTTCTTCCCCTCCTCCTCTTTCCTGTAGTGAGTAATACCTTAGGTCAAGAAATTGTGTATTCTTTTAGGAGCTGACCAATCCTTGATCCTTCCCCCCACCCAATTTGCATACATGGCACACCACTGAATGTTTTCTATATAAACTTTAGCATCACCTTCGTTAGGTTGCTAGTTCCCTAAAGAGCTCTGCCCAATTGATTGGCATTATAATACACTTTTGCCACTTGACTGGAAGACAGCTTGAGTCTGCATATTCTTTCCAGTTGGCTACCCTGAACCTCAGCACTTCTGAGGTCCCTGCACCCATAAACTGCATGACATTAGAAGTCAGAAAATCTGAGTTTGATTTCTGGATTTGCCCACTTACTACTAGGTGATGCGGGCCTCTTCAAGGCTGTTTCATTTATAGAATACTAAGTTTTATATTTTTAATTTTATCATCTCAAAAAATGTATGTTGTTCAGTGTTTATAAGCTTGATTTTTGTGAAGTAAATTAAGGTTTATCTCATTTGATCCTTACAAAAACTCAGGGAGTTAAATACTGTTAAGTATTATTAATTACCCTTATTTTATAGATGAGAAAACTGAAGCTCAGAGATTTAAAGTGATTTGCATCTAGAATCATAAGGTGACAGATTGAACATTGGAAAAGAACCTTAAAGGTCATTTATTCCAATTTCATTATTATACAATATGAGATAGCTTAGTTCAGAAAGGCAAAGCTACTGGCCCATGATCACAGAATTTCTATATGTAAAAGATAGATTTGAACTCTGTTCTCTCCTGATACTAATTTCAGTGTTGCTGTTGTTTTTTAATATCACACATCTTCATCAGGGGTTTCTTTTTTAGTTACATACCTTGTAAGCTATAGAGCAGTGTGTAAGCATTAAGTATTTCAGCCTTATCTTCTACCTATTACAAAGAGGCTACATGGAATTTTAGAATGAGACAGACTTAGTAAAAGGAAGCTGGGTTCTAGTCATGTTTCTGACATAGATAACATGGGTCTAGGAAAATAACTTAAATTCTGGCCCCAGACTACTCTCTAAGACTATCGTTGTAGAGATTTGTTGTGTGGATTTGTATCAGCCTGGGAATTTCCTATATGAAATAACATAGTTCTGGTTAAAAATAAAAATAAATAAACAGAGGCAATGAAACTTTTCTGAAAAGAGAAGTGCTATGATCAGGTCTGTGATCTAGAAAGATCAGAATAGGAGAGGAAGGATTAATGAAACAACTATTTTATCTCATTCAATTCTTATAAAAATCCTCAGAGGTGCAATTTTTACCCTCATTCTATAGTTGGAGAAACAGGCAGAGAGAGGTTAAATGACTTGTGCTAGTGTCTGAGGCTGAGTTTGAACTCCAACCTTCCTGATTCCAGACCCAGAACTGCATCCAGTGTACGGCTAGCTGTGTTGACCAAGGTCAGAGCAGATTCAAATTAAATGACTGGAGTTTTAGTGACAGTGTGAGCGCTAGAGAGGAAGATTACTTCCTTGAATAGCATCCACCCCCTGATTTAAAGCAGGTGGTAATCTGCAGTTCTCTTTGTCATCTCACCTGCATCACAACATTCTGACTCAGGGAAGAATGTTATTAACCAAAAATACCTCAGAAATTCCCCAATGCTCCTTTATCTCCCTAAGTATCTCTCCAAGTATCTCCTAAGTATCTCCAAAGTATCTCTCAGGTGCCTGAAGTGTTAAACCAGGTTTCATGGAATCCCATGGAGCACAAATCATTTTTGGTTAAATCAAAGGCATCTTTGAAGTTACCATTGTAATGAAACAAAAAGATGTAAATAATCAAGCTTTTTTTTTTAAATGAGCTTCCTCAGTGTGAATATTCAATCAATAGTCCTATAATTGGGCATAAAGGTATTTTTTCCCTCCTGTGCTTCTTTGATCTTTGCATGCTCTCTGTTGGTATTAGAAATGGGAGGCATTTTTGTTGAGAAATGAGGATGACAGAAGTCAACATACTCAGTGGCTGCCTTTCAACTCTACCTACAATTGAACAATATTTTCTCCTCAATTTGATAGCAATCATGGTCCTACTTAATTGTGAATCTTTGCTATGCTTCCTGAACTCTATTGTCTAATTATACAATGTTTCAAGATGGTAACCTACTTTAAGTAATAAATCAAGGTGATGCTATAAATCTACAGACATATGAATATCCAAAAATAGTGATTTCTGAATAGCCAAAAATCAGTAGACATGAACTAACTAACCTCAGTCATGAAACATCAGGTTATATTCCTGCAGCCATGGCCAACATCAGGATGATTTTAATGCCCTACACAACCTGGTCTGACTTGTGCTAATCTCAGTATTCTTATTTAAATGAATAATAGTGATATTGTAGAGCACATTTTACCCTTACATTTAAGAATATTTATTGTGAAGGAATGCTGAGTATGGGGGAGAAGAGAAATAATTTTTTTTAAAATTCTACTAGATTAAGATTTATTTTAAAAAAGGCTGTTTTCAGATAACCTTTAATTAGATATCCTACCTTACATATCTATACAATGGAGATACTTTATTGTTTTAAAGTTCTTTTTTCTCAACACAGTTTTGTCCTGGAATAATTACTATTCATGACTTTAAGTCAATAATGAAACAAACAGTGTCTCCACTTTTCCTTGCTCATTAAAACTGCAAAGATATTACAAGATACCCCAAACAATAGCATATTAATAGGTACTCATTTTTTGTTTTCCTATGAAAATAGATCATTTCTTGATTAGGAGAAGGTTACCTTCCTGCTTCAGTAGCAAGAGAGTCTACAAGATAATGGGATTTTACACATTCATAATTCTGAAGTACCATAGTGTTCTCTTTTGAAATATTTGAGTAATTCTGATAATCAAAATAAAATACACCTTAATGGAGGTTTGAGCTGAAAAATATTTGGACAGTCCATTCACATTTATTGATGAAAAAACATACTTATCATACCTATTGTTATGAGGTTTATAATACAGTAATTGGCATTGTATCACTAATCTTAAAACATAATACCATCCCCAAACTATTATCAGCAATCATCCATTTGACTAAATTCCTGCTACTTTACTGATAAATATTGTATGTGTCACAGAAATAATACATCCAAAATTATGTAGGAAAAACTGCTCTAAAAGATGCAAACATTGCAATATTTGTGCATTGAAGCCAATTTTGTTTATGGTGATTATGATTTTTAGAGCATCAACAACTCAAGCCAAAGAAAAATGCCTATAAATTGAAGGTATTTAGTAAACTTACTTGCAGAGTTCATTAAAAAATATTTCTAATTACTACAGATGTATGTATTCACACATAAGCTTGCTTGCATACTCCAATAGCAGTTCCTTTTACACATGTTGTTTTTAGCTTGTACTCAGCAATGTTCTGGTGGTAGGAAATCCCACAGGCATAACAAGTGTAATTCTGGACTTCCTGATGTGTGCAAGTATATTTTTTCAAAAATCAAATTATTAGTAGCACAATAGCTTGATTTCCATTAAAATGTTTAAGTATTGTTGTTTACATACAGTTTCAATATTTCAGCATTCTGTCACTTTAAATCCAGGAAAATCAACTATCCCCCCTGAATAGTTAAAAAAGACTGTAAAAAGCACTGACAAGAAAAATTGCCAAGGTGCTTATTTCAAATATGTAGGTCATATTTAATAGTGAAAACAAAGACTTCTGCAGAGACTACTAAAAACAGAGTTACATAAAGGGGTGATTTGCCCTAATGGAGTAGTATTGTGTGTTTCATGGTAGGAAATGGAACTAGATGTCAGCAAATTAGTGGTTAGAGTCAAATGAATGTAATCTTCCCCAAAATATATTTTTAAATAGGAAATTAGAAACTATTTTGATTATGTCATTAAGGACAAGGACAAAAAAGATTGTGAAAATCATGCATGCACAAAAGAATCATGATTTGAATAAATAGTATTGGCCAAACAAGTCAAGTAAATGGTGCTATGAATAAGAGAACTGAACCTCCATCTTCCTGCTCTCTAGTAGGAAACTCTGCATTCAAATATGAACTCCAACACTTACTAATTGTGTGAGGTTTGGTGAAACTTAACTTTTGCCTTCCACAGTTTCCCCAATTGTGCAATAGAGATGATTTTCTAGATTGTTGTGAGATAATATTTGTAAAGGGCTTAGGTGATGTAATAGCAAGTAAAAAAGGATCTTTTGCTGTTTTTGTTTTACTAAAAGAGCCTCTGATTGAATAATGTGAATAATAAGGAGGATCTTTCCCACCCATTGATGGGCTTGCCTATTGTGGGAAGCTTGATTAGAGGAGTGGTTTTGTAAAAGGGTCCAAAGTTCCTTTTGTTTTTTTCTATTGAGGAACTGGGTCAGAGGGTTATGCCCTCTGGCTCTAAAAAGTGTATAAATGTTCTGAGGGTGAGGTTTTACTTTGGGGTTTCCTAGAAGTGTTTCTTTCATCAGACTCTGGACAGCTGCTAAGGAGTCCCCCTCTGTATTCTCTTTGGGGTTCAGGGTGCTGACCCTCCTGAACTAGGTGAATGATGTATGTGCTTGGTTAAAGGAATGATACCTGTGCTTGATTAAAGTGATTGCTAATCCCTCAAAAATTGTCTTTCCTTATATGAATGAAGATCTAAGAATCTTTGATAGCAGGGTCCCCCTGTGTATGTTGGGGTGCTTACTATTACAGCAGAGTATCTAGAATATAGTAGGCACTATATAAATGCTTCCTTTTTCTATTCTAAGCATCTGATTTTACAAATAAAGGAATTCATTGAGAGGTGATATAATGCCCTTTCCTCATAACCACATGGTCATCTAGGTCAATCTCTCCCAAGAATGATAATTCCTTCTAAAACAGGAGTTTGTTAGGAGAGTTGTGAACTGGCCCAACCATTCGGCAAGACAATTTGCAACTGTGCCCAAAGAAAATTGTATATAGGTTTTCATACAGAAATACCCGTATTAGGTCTACATCCTAAAGAGATCAAAGGAAAAGGAAAAAGGATTTATTTGTACAAAAATATTTAATGCAACTCTTTTTCTGGTAGCATAATTTAGGGAATGTCCATCAGTTGGGGAATGGATGAAAAAGAAATGATGAGGGGGATAATTTCAGAAAAAAAACAAACAAACAAGAAAACCTGGGAAGACTTTTACGAACTAATGCAAACTGAAGTGAGCAGAACCAGAAAGTCATTGTATACAGTAAAAGCAATATTGTAATGATGATCAACTATGAGAGATTAAGTTATTCTGGTCAACACAGTGAAGATGATTCAGGATTTATGATGAAAATTGCTATCCACCTCTAGAGAGAAAAATGATGAATTCTGAGTATAGACTGAAATATCATTTTCTTGCTTTCTTTCTTCTTTCTTGCTTTTTTTTGACAATATGCTTAATATACAAATTTGTTTTGCATGATTTCATATATATGCATGTTTTATATTACTTGCATTCTCAGTGGGTACGGTAGGGCTGGAGTAACAGAGAGATTTGGAACTCATACTTAAAATATAAATAATAAAATTTAAAAAAAAATTCATCCAAAAATTAAAACAGGGCTCTTCACCATCTCTTGTGGTACAATGCTTGGCATATAGTAGGCACTATATAGATGCTTATCTTTTTCTTTCTTTTCTTTCTTTCTCTCTTTCTTTCCTTGTTTTATAAAGTTCTTTTGGAGTCTGGTAAAAGCCCATAGAGTCATTCTAAGAATAGTGGTTTTCAAGTCATAAAATGAAATATATACAATTGCAAATTAACAAATTATATTGTAATATAGCTTACAAAATATGTTAAAAACAAACAAATGAACAAACACTGATTGTAGGGTGGAAAACTCTGAAGTCTATAACATATCTGACTAATAGTCATTCAGTTTTTCCTTGATCACTTTTTTATCACAACCAAGACAAGGAACTGCTGACATTGGGATATTCGGCTGAATTTTTAGAAAGCTTTAGTTCATTGAAAATGATTATGTAAGATAGCTTTTCTATATCTTTTCCTCATTACTCCTTGTTTTCTCTTCTGAGGTCAAGCACAATAATTTTATTCCCCCTTCCACAATATAATTTGATTTAAATATTTATTTTGAAGGCTGCCTTTATGTCTACTTTATTTGGTTCTCTTGATAAAAGTCCCCAGTACTTTCGATTGACCCTCTGATGACATGAATTCATATTCTTTCACCAACCTGGTTATCGTCTAAACAAACTACAGCTTTTCAATATTGCTTTTAAAATGCAATACCTTAAAAAAATACCAAAATTCTACATGTGGCTCAACCAGGATAAATCATAAATTATGCTGTCTTTTATTTAGATACAATGTTTCTATTAATTCTGTATAGAACAGCTTTTTTTGAACTGTCATATAACACTCAATTCATAATGAACCTGCTGTTTATGAAAATTACATGGTATTTTTCACAGAAAGTCAACAATCATTAAGTGCTTATTATATCAGTTACTCTTTTAGTACTTGTATGGTTCCTTTGTTAGAGATAAAAAAGTGCACATTTGCAATTTCTAAATTTCTATTGATAAATTCAACTCATTTTATACTTTATCATATCATATCATACCATATATGTTATATTGTATTGTATGTTATGTTATATTGTATTACAGATATTTTTGTTCACAGCCACTTCTGTCATCCAACTCAATAGCTATTCCCTCTATACTATGTCATCTACAAATTTTCATAAGTATCACAGCTATGTCTGGAGTCAAACCATTAATGAAAATTCCTAACCTCTCCCAAGCACACTCATGCCAGAAGACTGGAATAATTTTGTAACATAATTCTTTAAATTTTGTTCCCGTCATCCAACTTTCTTCTCTCTTCCATGTTTAAAACTATTTTAGACAAGATGGTCACATGCTTTACTGACATCAGGAATACTAGACTATGTCAATGGCATTGCCTTTGTTCCACCAGTTTATAACCCATTCAAAAAAGGGAAATGAAGTTAGCCTGGCATGAAAAGTATGCTAGTTTCTAGACTGTCACTTGTATTTCTCAGTTCTCACAAGACTTTTATTATTTTTATAAAGTGTTCTATGGTTTCTTCAATAGTCAACATTAGCTTTCTGGTTTGGAATATCCCCCTATTTACCTTATTAAAATATTTTCTTGATGCTGTCTTGCTAAACCTTTTACATTTTGCACTAATTCTCAAATTATTAGATAGTAGAACATAATCATACCTATAAGTTATTTCAGGTCCTGGAATGTAGAACCAAATGAGATGATACATGAAATGTGTTTGTAAACTTTAAACCACAACGTGATGAAATTCATTAGTATTAGCATGCAATTACCTTGGAACCCCTTAACTAGGACTGCCTGAAGGTCACAAAATACTACAATTTTATATCAATACAAATCCTTTTGAAGCATAATGGAAATCTCCTGCTTACTTACAATAACCATACTGTAGAATCTCCCTCAAAACTAAGGAAAGAT
>JAQQSK010008226.1:0-13597 GCA_028658325.1 Potorous gilbertii
GGCAGGGCCGCCTCTCTGGCTCAGTTCCCTCAGGGGGTTTATACAGAGATCCTTTGTAGTGGAGCTGGGGTGGAGCTCCAGCCCACTCTGGGAGTCTCTGGCCGAGCTGCCTCAGCCTCTGCCGCAGCGGCTGCTTCCCAGGGGGTCCGAGTCCCGGAGATCCCCCGCTCCCCTCTCAGCCCGTCTCCCTCACTGACCTGTGCGTCTGTGTGTGGAGGGACCTTCGCGACCGCCCGAAGATCCAGGTCCCTGCCGTCTGCTGGGCTCTGCTGGCTCCTCTCAGCGCCGCATGGCCGGGGCGGGGGAGGGGAGCGCTCCGCAGGGCAGGACTCTGCTCCCGTGTCCGGGTACCTTTGTGGTCGGTTCTTCAGGGCTCTCTGCGGCGGAAATCTCCTTCACTGTGTTTCTGCGCGGCTTCCACTGCTCCAGAATTTGTCAGGAGTTCTTTTTACAGGAAATCTATGGGCTGTGGGTTCGGACCTAGCATAGGTGAGTCTTTCTACTCCGCCATCTTGGCTCCGCCCCCTCTTTATATTTTTAAATACATTTTTTTCAAATAGCTAAAATCTATTTTTCTCTCTTATATTTTCCCTTTTTCCTTGAAAAAAATTTTAAATCTTGCAAAAAATTTCAGAATCAAGATAGCAGAACAAGGCAGGAACTTGCCTAAGCTCTCCCAAATCCTCTTCCAAAGAACTTAAAATGATGCCTTAAAATTAACTCTGGAGCAGCAGAATCAACAAAAGGATGAGAGAAAACAATTTTCCAGCCCAAGACAACTTAGAAGTTCGGAAGGAAAGATCTGTCACAACGAGGTGAGAATGGAAGAGTCTTGCAGAGAATGAGCAACCCAGGCAGGCAGCAGCATTCTCCTCAGCAAGGTATCTGTGAAACCTTGGCAGCATCTGAATCAGCAAGAGTCACTTCTGGAGCTCTCAGTCCACAGACATTAAGAGAACCAGACAACTATCAGGGTATTACAGGGGAGATTCTGCTGGCACTGGACACAGAACTCCACTCCATTTCACAAACAGGTATGTATCACAGACCTGGGTCAAAGTCCCAGAGCAAGGAAGGGCTGTAGCACATGACAGGGGAGCAGGATTCCTGGTAACAGGTTGTAACAGTAATTTAAATGGAAAGATCTTTCTCATTCATTAATAGGTCCATATTATCTGCTTAAATCACCTGGAAGCCTAATTCACGTGTGATGGGAAGAGCTTGCTGAATTAGTAGAACAAGAAGGGTGAAGGGGGACCAGGAGGAAGTGAGTGAGCATGGTTGGGGCAGAGAAGAGAGGACACAGGCATTCAGGTGCAGTAAGGCTCAGACTCATGAGTGTTTGCTTGTGAAAAGAGTGGGGCTGAGGGGAGGAGGCTTGGGAATGGTTTTGCCCCCTGTGGTGATGGTGTTTATTGACTTCTTGGTCACCATGATAGATTTTGCTTTCTGGCTCTGGGATTTGACTTTCTGGTGTCTAAATTAATAGTTTTCTTTAGCCTTCAACATGGAATGTCTTTTATATTTTGTTACTGAGAACTATGCTGGCATATTCATAGTCACTCCCAATACTGTGAATATTTCCTTGGAGATACATTTGGTGTAACAAACAGGATTGCAAGATATAAAATCTCTATTTGGAGGCAGAAAGAATTTAGAAAGAGAAGCTAGTATCCCAGGTTGGGACAATTTAACGTTTTTGTAGCTAGCCAGAGAATGGTCTAAGAGTGCAGGACCCTGTGAAAACTAGCGAGCAAGGTTACTGGAGGGGAACCTGGAAATGTGGAAAGATGTTTGCAAGAAATACCAATAAGGCCAGGGAAGGAGTTGGTAGGGGTAAGTAGGAGAGGCTGGATTTTAGTAAGGGGTTACTCTAGGATGTGTAGAAACAGAGATGAGCTGTTTAAGGAAAAAATTCAGATGGAAAAAGAGTTAGCTAGTTTGCATGGGAATTTTCAGCCTTCAGACTCTACTTTACAATAGCAATCTAGGGAGTCTCAGGTGGAAAGAAAGCTCAGAAGAAGAAACTGAAGGCTGACAAAAGAAATGCCCAGTCTACTTGCTACAGTGACCAAGGAAGAGAACTAATTTTAGAGGGAGAAGATTCTCAGGCAGAAGCATGCCTAATAGTGAGGCAGAAACAGGAGAACTAAGGAGGTAACAGTGCTTAGGGAAACAATTGAAGATTTTACTCAGCAGGAGGTCACAGAAATTTTGTGTCAGTTCACCCAAAGGATGGGAGAATCATTAATATCTTAGATGGTGAGAATCAGTGATGAGGGGTTGGGGAAATATCTATAGATAACATGTGCTGTTTAAAATTTATAGGTATTAGTCAGATCCTTTTGTACAGCAAACTTTTAGAGACTACAATATGCAAGGAGGTAACAATACAACTAACCTGTTAGCTTTGGCTGCGGAAGGTAGTATCCAAGTGACTCTGTGTGGCTTAGTGGAGACAGACCCTGGAATTCACTTAGGTATTCACTTCCTTGCTGAAGAAGACCATGCCATCAGAGAAATAATGACAGGACTTGGACTTGACTTTGCTTTTTTTGAGTGAGGGAGGGTTGTGCAGATCACCAGCCTCACTTCTCCTCCAGAGCCCCCTGTATCCAGTGACCAGATATTCATCGGGATGACTGGAGATGACCCAGGATGAGGTAATTGGGGTTAAGTGACTTGCCCAAGGTCACATAGGTAGTGAGTGTCAAGTGTCTGAAGTGAGATATGAGCTCAGGTCCTCCTGACTGCTGCACTGGTGCTCTATCCATTGCACCACCTAGCTGCCCCACTTAGAAACTGTATAAGAAAGTTAAAGGAGGAGGTAATGAAGACTACCATAATGATAGAAAATTCAGATGCATACTATGATACTCAATTTTCAGTTGACTATAGGAATATAATAGTGAAGACAGCTCCTACTTGCAATTATTTGCTTTTGACTGTAATAATTGAGAAAATAGGGCACTCTCTTTCAGAGGTGCTTGACAAGATTTCACAGTTGAGTGACTTAGGAGACTGGGGAAAAGACAAAATTCCTAGAGAGAGGAATGAATAGCCAGTGGATTCAAAATCAAAATAAACTGACAAAGAGAGGATTGTTTATTGCTCTATTGAGATCGGAGGTAGATTTTGGGAGCATAGATGGTATTCCATGTAATGAACTATACAAAATGTACCAAGAAAATGGAGTTGATACTAGACAAAACAGAGAAATAAGAACTGGCCCTACAGATCCTGCGGAACCCTTGGATCCAAGTTTGTTGCACATTCAGGGAGGATAGGAAATCAGATTAAAGAAATACACAGACAGGATTACAGACCCCTTATCAATTTGAGCATATATTAGAAAAATGGATCAAATATTGTAACCAGGGCATTAATAGATACTGGGGTGGAGGCCTTCCTTATATATGGAAACCCTGATAAGTTTAAATATGGCACTCCCATCACTATCATAGGATTGGTAGCGGCTGAAATATCAGCCAGACAAGTTAATCTAATGATGAAAATTGCACAATTATCCAAGAAAGAATATACTATGGTAATTGTGCCCATTCCTGAATACATCATTGGAATATATATATCGAGAGGCATGACTTTAAATTTACCTGAGGGGAGATACCAGTTTGCAATAAGGAAGACAGGAATTAATACAGTTTTAGTGGGTAAAATAGAAATGGACCCAATCACTTTACTTGAACCTTCTGAAGTGATATTTGAAAACAGTATCGTGTACTCAGTGGGCAAGATGAAATTACCAATACTATAAAGGAATATGTTGAGGCAAGAGTGTTAGTTCCTACAGCCCCAAAATGGAATAATCCTCTCTGGCCAGTACACGAGTCAGATGGGACACGGAAGATGACAGTGCATTATAGACAACTGAATAAATTCACTCCTCCCTTGTGTGCTGCTGATCTAGGTACTATCACCTTAATAGAAAAGATTCAGAAATATGGTGGGACTTGGTAAACAGTTATTGATTTAGTCAATGCTTTCTTTGCTATCTCAGTAGATTCAAAACAATGGGACCAATTTACTTTCACTTGGCAGGGCTGACAATATACTTTTACCCACTTCCCACAAAGATATTTGCATAGTCACATTATTTGCCATAGGACTGTAGCTGAACATTTGAATGAATTAGAATCAGCTGGTGTATAACTTATCTACTACATGTGTGATGTTATGATACAGGGTAAAACTGTAGAAGTGGAAAAGAGTTTGACACTTAATTGGGCATATGAAAAGCAAAGGGAAGGAGATCAACCTTGCAAAGATTCAAGGGTCAGCTCAAACTGTGAAGTTTTGGGGTATACAATGGAATCAGGGGCTGTGAGAGATTTTCCCACAAACCTGACAAAAGATTCAGAATTTTCCTATCTCCACCAGTAAGAAAGAGGCCCCCAAATTTATAGGATTATTTGGATATTGGCAACATTACATACAGCATCTAGGATAAATTTTGAAACCCTTATATAAAATTATAGGAAAAAATATGAATTTGATTGAGGACTTGAGCAGTTTTTGATGAAGCTAAGGCTACTATTAAATTGGCCCTAGATTTATGGCCTATGCAAAATGACTGAGTGGAATTACAAGTAACCATACAGGATGAATATGCAAACGGGAGTTTATGACAAAAACAAAAAATGTGAATTGTACCCTGGGGATTTTGGTGTAGGCAGCCCCCTTCATCCGGAACTCAATATACCCCTTTTGAAAAGCAGTTGTTAGCTGCATATTGAGTATTGGTAGAGACTGAACATCTGGCTTTAGGCCATGATGTAATATTAAGGCCTGGAATCCCAATTATGACTTGAGTAATGAGTACCCCAACTTTTCATAGAATTGGACATGCACAAGTAGCTAGCGTAATTATATGGAAATGGTATATTCAAAATAGATCTAAAATAGCAAAATTGGAATTTCTTCTTTACATGAATCTATAGCAACCACAGATACAAAGGGAAATGATATAGCCTCTGAATCAAAGCAACAGTTGGTATAGTCTTTGATAAAATGCAGTGAGGAATATGATGGATTAAGTGATGAACAAAAGAGACATGCAGGGTTTACTGATGGGACCGCAAACTATTTGAGCCACAAAATACTTTGGAAAGTGGTAGCCTATAACATATGTACTAAGTGGACTTTGGAAAATACTAAGATACATGGAAGTAGTCAATATGCTCAACTTATGGCAGTACACTAAGCTATCAAAACAGAACAAGGAGGACAATGTCATATATTCACTGATTCATGGGCAATAGTTAATGACTTAGCTACATGGATGCCCACGTTGAAAAATCAAAATTAGGAAATTCCTGGCAAACAAGTCTGGAGCAAAGAACTATGGGAAGATATATGGGACATGTCTTTGGTTACTTATTTGTCAGTTTTTCATGTGGATGCTCATGTGGCCTTCACTGCGCCACAGTGTGGGTGCAATGCACATGATTATCAACTAGCAAAGATTGATACTCAATATATTTTCCCTACTCTTACACCAATTGATGATCCAGTACTAGCAAAATAGGGCCATCAACCAGGCAGCCATTTAGAGGTCCAGGCTGCACACTAATGGACACAAGACCAAGGTTTTAGGAACTCTCATTCACTGTTAAAACAAGTAGCTGAAGGATGTTATATTTGTCAGCTGGAAAAGGGACAAACTGCTCCTCAGGTAGTAACTGGAAAGATAGCAAGGGGAAAAGTATCAGCTCAAATTTGGCAAATAGGTTATATTAAACCCCTACCCAAGATAAAGGATACAAAGTTATATGTACTTGTGTTGACACCTATTCAGGTATATTAGTGGCTTATCCCTATAAGAATGTTATCCAGAAAAATGCCGGTAAAACTTTAGATATCATAAATCTATATATTATGGAATCCTAATGGAGATTCAAAGCAACAATGGGTCACTTTTCAAAGATAAAGAAAAGATATTGTGTATTAAACAACATAGAATGGATATATCATATTCTATATTATCCACAAGTGTCTGGGTTAATTGAAAGAATAAATGGATTATTGAAAGAACGGTTAAGGAATTAAGTTCTAATAATTCTTATCAACACTGGAAAGATAATTTGTTCATTGTTTTACATAATTTGAATAATAGACCATTGGGAGGAAGTACACCTTGAGTCAGAATGATGACTCCAAATTTGCAAATTAGAAAAGAGCAAACACATAAGATTCCAAATGTTGAGTATTGGACTATGAGGTCAGATGTTCCAGCATCATATCCAGGGACACTTGGATCAGCAGGATATGATTTACATCGTTTAGAGGACTTTTGGTTGGATAGGAAAGAAATATGAACAGTCTCTACTGGAATATATATGAGAATCCCTAAGAATCATTTAGGTTGGATATTACCTAAGTCAGGATTAGCAGTTCAAGGAATACATGTATTGGCTGCTGTGAAAAATTCTAATTATCAAGGAGAAATTATTGTGACATTCCAAAATTTAGGTGATGAACCCTACAGTTTTGTCAAAAATGATAGAATAGTTCAAGTGATTACTATTCCTTGTAAAACAAGACCACTTGTAAAAACTGACCCTTCTTCTGAAATAACTAGCAGAAGACCGCAGGATTGGGTTCTACTGATACAATAAAATTGAGAGCTAAAATAAGGGAAAAACGGAAGTAAGATAATGTTCCGAAGGCTATGGAAATTATGGCACATGGGAATGATAATACCATATCTGTTGTTTATTCATAGGAGGATGATTACCAAACTATATCCTTAACTCACATATTCTATTGTGAATTAGTCTATGATAGTAAGTTCACGGACTCCAGAACCACAACTGACCCTATATCTACCCTTCTTCTGGTTATTGTTTTTTCATTTCTTATTGGCTTTTCATCTGTTAAACTTGTTTGCTAGATTTGTTTCCTATAGGCTTAGTACTCTCCACTGGCAGATGTCTGATTGTTTAAGCTGGATGTCAACCCCTCTCCATGATGGTGATGTGGCATCTCTGGACCTAAAGAATACCAAACTCCAGATGTCAGCTAAATAACAGATCTCTAAAATGGGACCTCTTGGGGCAGGGACAGCTCTATGTCCAATCACAGCAGGAAGTAGTTATAGAGGAAGAGACCTTCCCCCCTTACCCCAAGATTTTGGGTCCCATCTGTTGAGGGGTGCTTGTGCTCAAGCCCTACCCTAAAATATTATTTTATGTGCTCATTTTGTTCTGTCTGTTACACTATTGTAAAGTTCTGTTGACACCAGTTGCCTGAAATATTGTTTTATACACTTGTTTTCTGTTATCCTTGTTAAAGTTCTGTTAATATCAATTGCCCCATCAACCTATGTAATAAATACAAAAGGTCTTGGGGCCAAATGTAATAGTAAATTAAATGGGAAGATCTTTCTCATTCATTAATAGGCCCATCTGGACATCTAAGTTACATGTGGAGGGAGGAGCTTGCAGAACAAGTGGAACCAGAAGGGTAGAGCAGAACCAGGAGGAAGTGAGTGAGCATGGTCAGGGCAGAGGAGAGTGGATGCAGGCAGGCAGGCATGGCAAGGCTCAGGTTCATGAGTGTTTGCTTTTGAAAAAGCCCTCCTGAGGTGGGAAGACTTGGGAATGTCTTCACTCCTTGAGGTGATCATGTTTATTAACTTCTTGATCACCATGACAGATTTTGCTTTTTGGTTCTGGGATTTGACTTTCTGGTGTCTAAATAAATGTTTTTCTTCAACCTTCTACATGGAGAGTCTTTTATATTTTGCCATTGAGAAGTACACTGGCATATTCATAGTGACCACCTGTTCTGTTAATATTGCTTTGGAGATACACAGGTTTAGGTCAGAAAAATATGTTTGTGGTCACTCACAGACAAAAGTACATGCCAAAAGAGCAGTGACCACACCTCTCCTTAGATTATATTCCCTTGGAAGAAGTGAAAACTTGTAAGTCCCCAGAATTATTTCTGAAAAGAGGAGAAAGAAGAACCTGAAGGTTATAGCACGGCCCCCATTACCGCAGGAGCAGACCCCAACTTTTATATATAGTTAAAAGTCAAGAAATAGAATAGAAAACAAACAAACAAACACAACCTATGGGGAAAAGGAAGATCAAACCAAACTCAGAAGAGGACACCAATGGCAAAGCAGTTGCATGTAGTAGAGCAAAGATGGCAGAGTACAAGCAGGGACCCACTAGAGCACTCCCTCCCAGATCCCTCAAAAAACTGTAAAAATGGCTCTAACCAAATTGTAGAGCAGCAGAAACCACAAAATGACAGAGTGAAGCAAATTTCAAGCACAAGACAATCTGGAAAGTTGACAGGAAGGGTCTATCACTTTGGGTAGAGAGCAGAGAGCAGTTCAGGGTAGGCCACACTAGTACAGACAGAGGTGGAGCAGGCCTTAGGGGAGTGAATCACTGGTGGCTGCTGTGGTTTGCAGACTTCTCAACCCACAAATGCCAAAGGTTGCCTCAAAGGGCAGTAGGAAGGATCTCTCACGTGGCCAAGAGGGGAGCAAGGACCAGCCCCTGACACAGCCCCAAGGTGCTAGCAGTCACTGCTGAAGCAGAGGCTGCTTCTGGAGCCCTCCACTTAACAAGAAGCTCAGAAGTCAGGTGATCAGCTGGGTGACAGCCTCTAGAGGCCACCACTGAACAAAGAGCTGAAGAGTCAAGTAATTGACTGGGAAAATGAGCAAATGGGGAAAAAGAAATAGACTATAGATTCTCACTTTCATGGTGAAGGAGTATTTTCTTACATCATTGGTGATAAGTTAGATCAAAACATACAACCAGAAGAAGATAACAAAGTCAAAGCTCCTGCATTCAAAGCCTCCAAAAAGATATTAATTGGTCTCAAGTCATGAAAGAGCTCAAAAAAAATTTTGAAAATCAAGTAAGAGACATAGGGGGAAAAATGAGAAGAGATATGAGAGTGATGCAAGAAAATCATGAAAAATGATAACACCTTGCTAAAGGAAATCCCCAAAAAGCTGAAGAAAATAATAGCTTTAAAATTAGACCAACCCAAATGGCAAAAGAGGTCCAAAAAGTCAATGAGTAGAAGAATGCCTTAAAAAGCATAATGGGTCAAATGGAAAAAAGAGGTCCAAAAGCTCACTGAAGAAAATAATTCCATAAAAATTAGAATTAGAAAGATAGTGACTATGAGAAATCAAGAAATTATAAAACAAAAAATTATAAAATCAAAATAAATCAAGAAATTGTAAAATAAAAAAATTATAAAATCAAAAGAATGAAAAAATAGAAGACAATGTGAAGGGTCTTACTGGAAAATTAACTGACCTGGGCAATGTACAAATGAGCAATAATTTAAAAATTATTGGGCTACCCGAAAGCCATGATCAAAAAATGAGCTTAGACATCATCTTCCAAGAAATTATCAAGGAACACTGACCTGATATTGTAGAACCAGAGGGGAAAATAGAAATGGAAAGAATCCTCTGATCACCTCTTGAAAGAAATCCCAAAAGGAAAACTCCTAGGAATATTCTAACAAAATTCCAGAGTTCCTAGGTCAAAGAGAAAATTTTGCAAGCAGCCAGATAGAAAGAATTCAAGTACTGTTGAAACACAATCAGGATAACACAAGATTTAGCAGCTTCTATAATAAGGAATCAGAGAGCTTGGTATATGATATTCCAGAGGTCAAAGGAGGTTGGATTAAAGCCAAGAATAACCAACCCAGCAAAACTGAATATATTCAGGGAGAAAAATGGGACTTCAGTGAAATAGAGAACTTTCAAGTATTCTTGTTGAAAAGACCGGAGCTGAATAGAAAATCTGACTTTTAAATACAAGACTCAAAAGAAGCATGACAAGGTAAACAAAAAAAGGGAACTCATAAGGGATTTAATAAGGCTAACCTGTCCATGCCTACATGGGAAGGTGATATTTGTAACTCATAAGAATTTTCTGAATATTAGGGTAGTTGGAAGAAATATACATAAAAAGAGGTTATATGGAAGAAATATACATAAAAAGAGGTTTTATATATATATATATATATATATATATATATATATATATATATATATATAAGTTGAATATGAAGGGATGTTATCTAGAAAAATAAAATTAAGTGTTGAGAGAGGAATGTACTGGAAAAAAGAGAAAGGGAGAGGTAGAATGGGGTAAGTTATTTCATATAAAAGAGTCAAGAAAAAGTTTTTACAGTGGAGGGGTAAAAGTAGATGTGAGAAGGAGTGAGTGAATCTTATTCTCATCATAATTGTCTCAAAGAGGAAATAACATAGATACTCAGTTTTGTGTAGAAATCCGTCTTAACCTAAAGGAAATTAGAACGGGAAGGGAATAAGAGAAGTATGTGTGATAGAAGAGAGGACAGATTGGAGGAGCAATACACTTTTGAGAAGGGACAGGGCAAAAGGAAGGAGAGAGAAAAGAATAAATGGAGGAGGGAGAAATGGGATGGAAGGAAATACAGTTAGCAATAGTAACTGAAAAAAATGAAGCCGGTTTCTCTGATACAGGTCTCATTTCTCAAACATATAGGGAACTGGGTCAAATTTGTGAAAGTAATAACCACTCCCCAACTGATCATCAAAAAATATGATGTTTTCAGATGAAGTGTTGGAAACTCTCTATAGCCATATGACAAAAGTCTCCAACTCATTACTGATTGGAGAAATGAAAATTGAAACAATTTGGAGGTACTAACTCATTAGACTGGCTAATAGGATAGAAAAGATAAATGAGAAATGTTGGAAGGAATATGGGGAAAATGATATATTAATACAATGTTGGTGGAATTGTGAACTGACTCAAGCATTATATACAAGAACAATTTGGAACCATTTCTAAGTTAACCATTCATAAGACTAGGAATACCCTTTGACCTAACAATACCTCTAGTAGGTCTGTATCCCAAAAGAGATAAAGAGCAAGAAGGAAATGGATCTATATATACAAAAAATATTTATAGCAGCTACTTTCTGGGGAAAGAGAATTGGAAATTGAGGGAATGCCCATAAATTAGGGCATGACTGAACAAGTGGTATGTGACTATAATGGAATACTGTTGTACTATAAAAAATGATGAGCAGGATACTCTCAGAAATACCTGAAAAGACTTGCACGGGCTTATGCAAAGTAAAATATACTATCTACAAAGTAACAAATAATGTAAGATGATCAACTGTGAATGGCTTAGCTATTCTCAGTAACATGATAACCAAAGACAACTCTGAAGGACTTATGATGAAAAATGCTTTCCATCCCCAGAGAAAGAACTGATAATGTCTGTTACAGATTGAAGCATGCTTATTTTTTACTTTATTTTTTTTGAAGTTTTTTGGGTCTGTTTTCTTTCACAACATGACTATTATGTATATATTTTGCATGACTACACATGTAAAGCATTTATATATGTATATATAAAATTACTTGTCTTCTCATTGAGATGGATGGGGAGAAAGAAAAGGAGAAAATTTGGAACTGAAAGTTTTAAAAATGGCAGTTAAAAATTGTTTTTATATGTAACTGGGGAAAAATAAAATACTAAATAAAAAAATTTTTTTTAATTGTTTGAACGGTGGTGTAAATACTCCATGTGGCAACATCCACCATAAGATTATATATCTAACTATTGTTACAGAATGTTGCATATGTTGTAACCTACAGTTGCTATGTTATTCATTTTTACTTAGTTATTTTACTTTTTCACAATGAAGAGATGAAATAGGAAAGTTATATATTGAAATGAGTATTATACAGAAACAAAAGGTATTCATAAAATGTTTAGAAGTTATTACAGCCTTATTGCCTTGGAATCAAACTTATGCTAAACATCAGGTACCAGCTTACATAAGGAAAACCTATGTACACACACACACACACACATATATATGTATATATATATATATATATATATATATATATATATATATATATATACAGAGAGATGGCATAGTGGATAGAGCATTGTTTGACTCAGTTTGTTCATCTGTAAAGTTAGCTGAAGGAAATGTCAAGTCATTCTAGTATCTTTGTCGAGATAATCCCAAATGAGCTCATGAAGAATTGGACACAACTAAAATGATTGAACAACAAAAACAAGAAGAGGAGGAAGCTAGGTGACTCATTGGGTAAGAGTGTTTAGCCTAGAGTCAGGAAGATGTGAGTACAAATCTGGCCTCAGACACCAGCTGTGTGAGTCTCAGCAAGTCACAACCTCAGTTTGTCTTAATTCATTGGAGAAGGAAATGGCAAATCATTCCAGCATCTTTGCCAAGAAAATTCCTGGGACAGAATTGATATGCTGTAGTCCATGGAGTCATGTAGAATCAGACATGACTAAACAAAAATAAATATGATATGCCTCCAAAGAAGCTTTTATTGATGGCCAGAAAGTTGGTCGAAGATTGGGAGCTGGGCATGACTGAACAAGTATCAGAATACTGAGAAAATAGATGTTCCATGACTGAGGGTGGGAGCAGACTCCCAGTTGGGGTGGAAAGCAAATTAAATTCAGCTCCATCTCACTAGATTTCTCTGTCAAGAGGGAGAGCAGGCAAAGATTGCAACTAGTAGAATGTGAACTCTAGTTTAGTCCAATAGCATGATCGTGATTTTGGCTTCAGTCCCCTCAGTGCCTAGCTGCACTAGTCTTTAGGACAAAATCTAGCCTAATCTGTCAGGAAAGTAGGCAGAATTGCTGCAAGCAGTTGAAGGACAAGAAGAGGCTTCCCAATAGTCCCACAGTTCCAATACACCCATGGAGAAAGGTGGCTCCTTTGGGTGGGAGAAGACTGGAGATGACAACCAAACTGTATCATACTTCTTGGAACTAAACCCCTTAAGGGGTGTAGGGTAGAGCAAGGACCAGATAAGAATTGGAGGCAGGCTCTTTAGGGTACCTGACTAGAAATATTTTGAGGAAAGAAAGAGAAAGAGAGAGAGAGAGAGAGACAGAGAGAGAGACACACACACACAGAGAGAGAGACAGAGACAGAGAAAGAGAGACAGAGACAGAAAGAGACAGAGAAAGACAGAAATTTTAGAAGAGCAACACCCCAAGCAAGAAAAGACCTGGGAAAGAGGAAGATTTAATCCCCATGCAGAACCATGCCTTTCTCCAAGCATCTTTGCATCTTTGCCTTCCTCCTTCCTGGACTTTACTTGCCTTCTAAATTTTGCCTTTCATAATTTATCAAATTATTCTGATTAGGATGGGATTGGAAGTAAGGATTGGGGAAGGAGAGTTGGGCCAGGTGAGCTTGGGGCATATCCTGAGTCACATGGCTCATGTTACTCTATAAGAGCCACTGCTTGGCAGGAATAATAAATTTAAGAAATCATTCACTGAATATATGACTTACAACATTTATATGAACTCAGTTGAATCATCATATACATATATATATATATATATATATATATATATATATATATATATATATATATATATATATATTAAATAAGAGTATAGGGATCTGGATACTAACCTTTCTTAGACACTGAATATATGACTTACAGAGTTTTAAAGTTGGAAGAAATCCCAATGGCTATCTGGTCCAATTCATACCCTAAACAATTCTTGTATATAATACTGA
>JAQQSK010008227.1:0-13597 GCA_028658325.1 Potorous gilbertii
TCTTTGTGTCAGGCATGAACATTCCATATTTAGTGCAACAGTCCTGATAGAATCTTCTCATAGTCCTCAATTAATTGATTTATAGTTTTGTCGGTTGTGAATTTTAAAACTCCAAAAATAGTGCCATGGAGATGAGGTGTTGGATCATAATATCCTGAACTATTCCTACCTCAGTCATTTGTATGCTCCCAAACAGGTACATTCATCTGACGGGCCACTCTCTAGCCAATTCTCAGAGGAGTCTGTCGGTATATCACCCCCTAAACTATTTCTCTTCACAAGTGGTTTTTTTTTTTATCATTTTTTTCCTTATACAAATGTTCTCTCCCTCCCCCCACTTTCAACAATCCAACTATTTACATACAAAAGATCAAGTAATTTACATTTGGAACCCTACTAACAATGTGTGTATAGGTAAATCTCTCAGTTTCTCCAGGTTTTGTTGGTGCCCAATTGTTTCAGTCAGGTTTTTCCTAGAGATACTGGAGTGGTTTGCCATTTCCTTCTCTAGCTCATATGACAGATGAGGAAACTGAGGCAAACAGGGTTAAGTGACTTTCCCAGGGTCACCCAGCTAGTGTCTGAGACCAGCCTTGAGCTCATGAAGATGTATCTTCCTGACTCCACGCTTGGCACTCTATCCACTGTGTCACCTACCTGCCCATTTGGCCAAGACAGTGATGATTTTTGACAACCTGTAACTGTATTCAGATGACCCAGAAAAAGTACTGAGTAGACTCTGTTCCAGGGCCCAGGGGAAAAAGCTTTCTGTCAATAAGAACCAATTATGAAGTCTTGTCCCTTATTCTGTGAATTATCATAGTTAAATTAAGATAGGTATATGGTGGTTGGCAAGGAATTTTTGATGCTTTATATTCTCTACAAATCAGAACCCTGGCTCTGATCCTAGACAACAGGCCCCTCCAGTCCAACTATGGATAAATTAAGTTATTCCCCTCAAGCATAGATTCCACACAAAACATTCCCTAAAACTATAACCATAGAGACTGAGGGTTATAGAGAAGAGGGAGGAGCAAATGTTCCTCATTTCTGACTCTCAAGTGGCCACTTTTCCTGGGAGCTGTGATGATCTCTGCCAAGTTATTTCCCTTTTCTAGGGAATTCATTCCCTAGAATCCATTTTCCTTTAGGCAATGGATTTGGAATCCTAAATTTGGAGTCAGGACCTGGGTTTGAATTCTAACTCTACTACTTATTACCTGTGTGAGCTTGGTCAATTTAAATGGACCTCAGTTTCCTCCTCAGTTAACTGAGGAGGTTAGACTAAATAATGAGCCTGTGATATTTCCTCTCACCCTTTACACAGATGCCGCACTATTACCTGCCACCCAGTGTTTCAAAGTAACATCATCCTCTTCCCTTCCCAAACCAGCTTTCCTTCCCAATTTCCCCATTTCTATCATGGGTACCACCCTTCTCCAGGTCTTCAGGTTCCAAAATGCGGAATCATCTCTGACTCATCTCTTTCCTTTATCCTTTAGATCCAATCAGACACCAAAGGCTATTGAGCCTTCATAATAATTGTTCATGGTCTCATCTCTCCTTCCTCATTCCCCTTGCCACCATCTTTACGTTGATCCATATTACCTTTCATCTGAATGTTACAACATTCTCCTCACCAGACTTGATATTTCTGGTCTCTTTTTATACCAATCCATCTCGTGTACACAGATGGCCATCAAAACATACTGCCGCATGGGCTTTCATCATAGCACCTTCCGCTCGATAGTCTATAAATGGCTCTCTACATCTTTCATTGAAAGTCTGCCTCCTAAAGCAGTGTGATGTGAAGGAAAGAGCACTGGATTTGGAATCAAACAGCCTGAGTCCAAATCCCAGCTTTGTCATTTCCTACCATTGTGACTTTGGGCAAGTCACTTAACCTCCCTGGGCCTCAGTTTCCTCAACTGTAAAATGGAGGTATTAGCCTGGATGATCTCTAAGGCTCCTTGAGGATCTAAATCTATGCTCATGGGGTTATTCTGAATCTAGCCAGTTGTAACTTCCATTACCCCCAAAAGTAGGACCCTCTGCAACAGTCTTATCAGTGTGCCCTTCCTTGCCTCTGTTGTTTCTTTAACCTGAAATGCCCTCTCTATCTCCTCATTGGCAATTCAATTCAGTTCTCATTTATTAGGCATCCACTGTGTACCAGAGACTGCCATAGATACTAGGGCTAGGGGAGATACATCTAAATTTTCTAAGGCACAGCCTCCAATATCAATGTTACTCTCCTACTCATTAAAGTACAGTGGCTCCCTGGTACATTGAGGATCAAATATAAAATCCTTTGTTTATCATATAAATGTCTTTATAACCTGCCCTCTTCCTACTTTTCTAGCCTTCTTACATGTCACTTTCCCACACAAATTTCATGAACCAACTACAACAGCCTGTTTGACATTCCATCTCTGTGCTTTACACTGGCTGTCCCCCACATCTAGAATGCTCTTCCTCCTCTCCTCTACCTCTCAGTTTTTCTGACTTCCTTTAAAACTTTTGCAGCCAGCCTTCCCTACTTCTCCCCAGCCACTAAAGCCTTGTCTTCTGAAATTACCTACCATAGGTAGATTAGGGCAGATGGGTGGTTCAGTGGATAGAGCACTGGAGTCAGGAGAACCTGAGTTCAAATCTCACCTCAGACACTTGACACTCACTAGCTGTGTGACCTTGGGCAAGTCACTTAACCCAATTGCCTCATCCTGGATCATCTCTAGTCATTCTGATGAATATCTGGTCACTGGATTCAGGTGGCTCTGGAGGAGAAGTGAGACTGGTGACCTTGCACAGCCCTCCCTCACTCAAAACAAAGTCAAGTGCAAGTCATGTCTTATTTCTCTGATGGCATGGTCTTCTTTGGCAATGAAAAAGAAACACATCACAGGGAGATTACCTACCTACTTATTCTGTATATACCTAACTATGTACCTGCTGTCTTCCCCATTAGATTGTCAGTTCTTTGAGGGTAGGGACTGTTAAGGTAATTTTTTTTTGTCTTTTTTTGTATTCCCAGCACTTGACATTATACCTAGTAAATCTCTCTATCCATCAAGGTCTTAATCAAATTCCCCCTTCTCCACAAATTCTTTCCTGATTATTCCAGCCCACACAAGTCGTAACACCTTTCAGAGTTCCTCCAGCATGTAGGGTTTGTGTCACATGGTTTAAGATTTAATTTTCTGATTGCTTTGGGAGTATACACTTAAGCAGACCTTAAGCTATTTGATCTGTAGACTGTATCTTTCTCCCTTGTTACTCCACAAGGGCTGGCACAGTTTTGTAGTTTTGCACAATTTGTAGGGTCTCCAAAGCACCCTCTCACCCTTCCCAGGAACAAGATTTAAAATATTATTTCCATGATATTCAGACAGCAACAGGATTGTGGATTCAGAGCTAGAAGGGACTTAGAGATCATCTGCTTCAATGTCTTCATTTTTCCAAAATAAGTCTTATTGTTGTGTTTCATTTCTGTATCAGTCAATTCTGGAAATCTCTGCCCTTGCCTTCTGAATTGAATACTTCTTGTCACCAAGAAAAACTATTAACTAGAAATATCCAAATTACAGTCACAATGAAACATTGTAGCCTAGCAGTTTTATTCATCCTCTTTGCCAAGAGAAGGGAGGTATATTTCATTATCTCCAATCTCTTTATTTTGTTTTTAAATTCAGTTTTACATTTAATTAAACATAGTCTGTCTTCTGTCCCTCCTAACACCTTCCCTCCCCTAATGAAAAAGAAAGAAAAATAAATCTCTTGTCACAAATATCTACTCTAACAAAACAAAATTTCCTGCATTGGTGATGCTCTCAAAATGTATCTCCTTCTATACTTTGAATCTATGACCTCTATTAGGAGGTGGATAGCGAGTTTTAGCATAAGTCCTCTGGCATCTTGACTGGTCATTGCATTGATCAAAGTTTGTACGTTTTTTGAAGTTGTTTGACTTTATATTATTCTTTTTAATTGTACAAACTCTTCTTCCGGTTCTGCTCATTTCTTTCTACTTCTATTCATACAGGTCTTCCCTGGTTTCTCTGAAACCATGCCCTTCATCATTTTGTACAGCACAATAGTATTCCATTATATTCACATGCCATCATCTTCAGTCATTCCTCCACTGGTGGGCAGTTCTTTTCTGGAAAAAGAACTGATACAAATATTTTTGCACATATGAGTTTGTTCTCTTTTCCATGGATGACTTTGAGGTATCAGTTTATTTTCAGTATTGTTGGATCAAAGGGCAGGCACAGTTTAGTGACTTTGAGGGTACAGTTTGAAGTTGCTTTCTGAAATGGTTGATCCAATTCACAGCTCCATCAACAGTGTATCAATTATTATATCTGTTTTTCCATAACCTTTCTAGCATTTACCTTCTCTTTTTTTGAAGTCAACCTTACCAATATGATGGATAGGTATACAACCTACTAATTTTACAGGGAAGAAAAGTGGATTGTGACTTGTCCATGTAATAAGTGGTTGAGGTAGGATTTGAACACAGTTCCTCTGACTTCAAAACTGATTCCTCTCACTATATCATGCTGCTGTTATGGGCATTAGAGGATCTCTGGACTGTGCATGTTGGGAATGTAATAAAGGAGAGTCCTGAAGAAGGTTTGATGGTAGATAGGATAAGTTTGAAGGCCCCTTCCATTTCTGGGATTTAAAATCAATTAGGGCTGGGGGAGGGGATTTCTAAGATCAAATTCTTCAGTAGCTCCCTCTTTCCAAACTCATCTGGCATTTAAGGCCCTCCATTATTGTCTTCCACCTTATCTTTTTTTTTTTTTTGGGTGGTGGGGAAGGAACTAGGCTTGTGTGTCCATTTGGTGTAAAGGACTTCCAGGGAGGAACCTCCCTCTCCCACTGCAGATTAGCACCTGTTCTTCAAATTATAACCTTAGAGGGTTGCCTGCAGCACCAAGAAGTGATTGAACTTGCCCAAGATTACATGGCTAGTATAAATCAAGGGCAAGACTTGAACCCAGAGCTTCCTCATTTTGAGTCCAACTCTCTATCCATCCCTGCACTCTGCTTCCCTTCACATTACCTTTGCCATCTTACCTCATGCCACCCTCTTTCCATTCACTATAGGATGCAGTTAAAAGCTATGACTCTCTCACTTTCACACTTTTAAGCTGTTCTTGATTATGCCCAGAATTTTTCCTTCTCACATTTTTTTTGAGGTTATGCACCATGAAAATTTATTGCTTTTTACAAGCCCATAATTTTTTTATTACATGTAAGCAAAAATTTTTAATGTTCATTTAAAAAAAAAATTTTTGAGTTCTAAATTTTCTCCCTCCCTCCTTCTCTTTCCCCCTCCTTGAGAAGGCAAGCAATTTGACATAGATTATACATGTAAAACATTTCCACATTAGCCAAGTTGCAAAAGAAAACACAAAAAAATAATAAAGTAGAAAACATGCTTCAATCCACATTTAGACTCCATCAGTTCTTTCACTGGAGGTGGATAGCATTTTTCATCATAATTTTCAATCATTTGGAATTATCTTGAATTAATTGTATTGATCAACATAGCCAAGTCATTCACAATTGATCCCTTTCACTATTCATCTATTGAATTCCTACCCAGTCTTTATAGTCCAACTCCTCCAGTAAGTCTTATCTGCCCCCACCTCCACTAAAGCAAGTAACTTCCCTAGTTTGCCAATGTGCTTAACTATGATTATTTTTGTGGGGGTATTATTTCCCTATTTTTCTAAAGAGGCATCAAAACATGGTGGATAGAAAATTGGCCTCAAAGCCATGAAGTTCTGGGGGTCAAGTCCTGCTTCTGATATTTGCTGGTTATAAGAAAAGTTACTTCTTGGGACCTCAGTTTCCTTACCTGTAAAACTAGCACACTATAGTAGAATTTTGTAGGACGGTCATGAGAATCAAATGAGATACTTAAACTGGTCTGTGAAAATTTTAAATGGTATTTTAAAACTTGTATTGATTTTGGGGGTATTTTATCACCATTTACAAATATATCTTCCTTTCCCTCTCTAAAGAGCCATCTCTTTTAACAAAAAATATGAAAGAAAAATCAGTTCAGCAAAATTAACCAACACATCAATTGAGTCTTATTGTATATATAACATTCCATACCCACAATACCTCACCTCTTTGCAAATCTTAAAGCACCATATAAATGTCAAGTATTACTATATAATCTTGGACAAGTCACTTCTTTTCTCTGGGTCAAAGAAATGGAGGATGGCTCAGATGATCTTCCTGCTGTAACCATATGTGAATGTAGGACCTCCCAAGACCAAAAGCCATGATTCCAGCTCTGTTTCAACTACAAAATATTCGAGGCAGCTTCCTGTGTAGGTGGCCACCTACCTAGTGCTAGGAAAGTCATCTGCCCCCCTCCCCACCTCCAATTCCTAAACATCTCCCCTACCCAGGCATGAAACTGGTTGAAATTCTTAGGCTTTTAGAATCATTCATTTGGACTAAACATTACCATTGGTTCCCCTTTGAAGATGAGAACACCCTTGTTATTTGTGTGAAGTTATTAATAACTCAGTAATAGTTTAAAAATCCATTGAGAAGGCAGTGTGTTGTAGCAGAAAGAATACTGCCCATCAGAGGACCTCCTCTTGGATTCCTTACTGTGTGACCTTAGGCAAATCACTGCCCTTCTCTATCTCAGTCTCTTTATCTGTGAATTAAAGATCAAACTGGCCTGCAGGATCTCTATCAGCTCTGACGTTTTCTGAGTTTCCTGGTCAGCAAGAGATTATGGTTGCCTTAAGGTACAGGGGAAGCAGGTAGTTAAGAAGTTAGGGGTGGGGGAAGAGAACAGGCATAGAGACATCTGAAGTCTAGGCCTCTAGGCAGAAATCTAGTTCTAATGGGCCCCTAGAAATAATTATGCAAGAGGAAAATAACAACAATAACAAAAAACTATAATATCTTACAGCTAGTCTCAGCAGGGTCTAGCGGCCCCCAAAAGGGAAGGGGGAGAGGAGGAAGTCGTTATGACACTTAATGAACAGAGGTAGTTGTGGCCAGTTGAAGACAATCTATTTTATAATTTTGCCTTTGACAGCTTTAAAAAAAAATGCCTCAACTACTGATTAAATTCAAGTTGAGTATAGTACAGAAAAACTAATATAAAAGATCGAGAAATATAGTTGGTTTTTAAATTTTTTAAAAAGACCTAGAGAGTGAAGTCTGTGGACAGCTCCTACCTCTGCTGGGAGTGTGGGGAGGAACATGGATGTCACAACCCCTGTAAACAAGTTCTTCTGCCTCGTTAACCATTGCACACCTTCGGCCGAACTTCCTGCCGTCGGGCCACCTTCCCTCAGGAGAAATGCCAACCCTTTAACTCATTCCCTCGCTCAGCTTCGCAGCAGCCCGGTGCTAGGAAGGGAGACACCCACCCGCAGATAACCATCACCTGGGTTTGCAACAGGTTGAAGCTTTGAGCTAGTTAGTGGCAGGTCGTCCGAGCATGGTTGGACTTGGGGAGCCCTGAGCCCTGAGCTGCTCCCCTAAGTGGGGATCTCAAGGGATCTCCGACCACCGTCCCCCACTTCCACCCCACCGCGTGGGCCAGGGCTCAAACCCCCGAGAAAATGGGCTGACAGTGCGATTGTATCAGGCGCTGGGATCCTGCAACCGGGACGCCGCCCGCACTGGCTCGACAGGGATTCCTGCTTCCCCAGCCAGAAGCCTGCGGCTTCAGGCACCACCGTAGCTGTGGCTGCTGCTTTCGGACCGAAATTACCTCAGGCCGAGCCGGCCCGGGAGGTGCCGAGCCCGCCGTCCGGCCCGCATCAGGCGCCTTGTCGGCTCCAGGGAGGCCCCAGCTTGTCCCGACGGGACGGGACAGGCGAGGGACTCTTGGAAGGCGAGGGCTCGAGGCTGATTCCTCCCCCTCGAGGGAGGCCCACCTGTAGCTGCCAAGATGATGGCACAGGACTTTAAGGGGGACCCCGATACCCCGCATTCCATCTCCTTTTCGGGCAGCGGCTTTCTCTGCTACTATCAGGTGGGGGCCGTGGATGCTTTCCGAGACCTGGCCCCCCGCATGCTGGATACGGCGCATCGTGTGGTCGGGACGTCCGCCGGCTCGGTGGTGGCTGCCCTGACCGTGTGCGGCATTGGCATGAGTAAGGAGTTTATCCTACTTTCCCTACACCTCTAGTGAATCCCTGGCAGGAAGCCTGGCTCTGGGTGCCGGCAAAGCACTCTGAAGTAGGCATTTGGGAACTGGAGGAGGTCCTGAGCACATTCCAGGAGGGGAAAGCCTGGGGGGGGCAGGGGCCCCTGCCTCTATTTGTTAGTTTGGGCAAATGACTCCCTCCTCCTCTGGCTTTCCTATGCATAATAGACATAAACGCTGGCTTCCAGGAAAGACGTTGTGTTTGAAGGCAAAGGAGCACTGCTTTAGGACTGAAAGGGACGGAAGAGATATCTACTCCCATCTTTTACAGATAAGGAAATGGAAGCCCATAGGGATTAAAAAGTGACTGTCCAAGGTATATGGTGTCAGGGAAAAGAGTCTGGAGCTGAAGGATATGTGTGAGTCACTTGATCTCAAGGCCTCAGTTTCCTTATCTGTAAAAAATAGTAAGTTCAAGTCCCTGCTTTTTGACAAATTAGTTATATGATCTCTTGACTTTGGCTTCCTCGTCTATAAAATAAGATGCTTGGATCAAGGTCCCTTCTAGCTCTAAATCTATAAAATGAGTGACAGTGATGGGATTTGAACTCAGGTCTTCTGACTTCCAGTATTCTTTTCACTCAACTTTGCTGAGAGTAGGAAAGGACTTTAGAAATTGGCTAATCTACGGTTTCCCTCACTCACAGAGCCTTGGAATATTTCAAATGATCGTTGGATTGAAAAATTGAAATAGATAATATATGTCATCTAGGCATATATATCTCATCTTGGGGCAGTCAGGTGGTGCAATGGATAGAGCACCAGTCAGGAAGACCTGAGTTCAAATGTGGCCTCAGACACTTCCTAGTTGTGTGACCCTGTGTAAGTCACTTAACCCTCTTTGCCTCAGTTTTTTCATCTGTAAAATGAGCTGAAGAAGGAAATGGCAAGTATCTTTGCCAAGAAAACTCCAAATGGGTCAAGAATCAGAGATGACTGAACAACCAAGTCCAGTTCCCCAGTATTTCCTCATTTCCTTTTTCTGAAGAGGGTCACTAGGTAGATCTGAGGGGGAGGAGTTAGACTTGGTATTTCCTGATTTCAGAAAGGCATTTGACATATTCCTATAGGGACAGCCACCCGATGCAGTGGATAGAGCACTGGGTTTAGAATCACGAAGACAAGTTAAAATTCAGCTCAGACATTTACTAATTGTGTCATTCTGGACAAATGACTGTCTGTCTGCCTCAGTTTTCTCAGTTGTAAAATGAGGATCATAAGAGCATCTACCTCATAGGGTTGTTGTGAGGACAAAATGAAGTAGTATTTGTAAAGTACTTGGCACAGTGCCTGGCACGTAAAATAGATTTTTATCCACTTACCCCTACATCCTTGTGAACAAATTGGAGAGATGTAGTTTGAATGAGAGTACGGCTCAGTGGATTGGTAACTGATTGAAAGTCTAGATTAAAAAAAATAAGAGTGATAGAAGAAACATAGAAGGAGATCAATCCAAAGGATGTTCCTAGAGATGCTTCTTTAGAGCCCCGAGTTCTTCAACCTTTTTATCAATGACTTACATAGAGAGAATGTTCATTAAATTATGAATGACATGAAACTGGGAGGGATGACTAACATATTGGATGATTAATTTAGAATAAAAAAAACTTACTTGTTCAAAACAAGGGATATAATTGGAGAAATTGAAACTTAATAGGGATTAATATAAAGTTCCATGTTTGGGTTATAAAAAAAGTCCATTGCCCAAGTAGGGGAAAGTAACCTGCTCTGTGTGTGTGTGTGCGCGCGCGCGCGCGTGTCTGAACTTGATACTAGTCTATAGTGTTCCATTAACTAAGAAAGCTAATGTCATCTTAGGTTGTATTAATAGATGCATAATCCCTGAAAAAAGGAATGTAAAAGAACCATTGTGCTTTGCCCCACTCAGACTTCATCCCAAGTACTTTGTATGGTCCTGGTTGCTGTATCTTAGACAAAATATTGACAAACTGGAGAATCTTCAAAGGAGGGTAAGTTAGATGGTGAGGGAGCTGAAAATTATAAAATCAGAGGATTGGTTAAAAGAATTAGGGATAGTTAGCCTGAAGCAAAAACTGAAAGCTGTCTAGGTATTTCAAAGGTTGTTATGTACAAGGGACAGTAGATATGTTTTGCTGGGTTCCAGAGGACAGCACTAGGAACAGTGTGGGGAATTTAGAAAGAGATGGAGGGAAAAACTTCTGAGCTATTAGAGTTGTTCCCAAGTAGAAACATGTGACACCTGCTTGGCATTTTCAGGATATGGTCCATTCCTTATTTATGGTGATCTTTCGAATCTGGATGATCCACTGACTGGGTACCTGGAAGGGGATTCTTATACAGGTGTAAGTTAGACTAGTTAGACTGGCATTCCTTCTAATTCTGAGAGCCTGTAATTCAAACTGTGCATGTTGACAGCATCCATGCAGGCTCTTCAGGGTTAGGGGAAGGGAAGACGAAGAAGGGAGAATGGAACAACCTTGGGATAAAAGGAAATTCATGAGGAAAATGATGGTATGAAACTAAGAAATTAAGCCTTCTCATTTGCTGAGAAATAGTGTGCCAGAGTGACTAGAGAGCTAGTCTCAGACCAGAGAAGACCATGGTTCAAGTCCTCCCCCTGACACATATTTGCTATGTGACTGGGGCAAGTTTTTTTTAACCTCTCAGTGCTCTAAGCAATAATATAATAATAATGTTATAGCTGGCATTAATAGAGCCTCAATACTGCACCAGGAATTTTAAGAGTATTATCTTGATTGAACCTTTCAAAAAGCCTGGGGACATAGATGCTATTATGATCTGCATTTTACACTTGAAGAAACTGAGGCAAACAGAAGTTAAGCAGCTCATCCAAAGTCACAAAACTAGGTGGGATTTGAACTCATGTTTTCCTGAATCTAGGCCCTTCACTCTATTGACTGCACCACCTAGCTGCCTGCCTTCAAAACTAAATTGCAATGAAGTTGCTGACCTGCATTGGTAGAGGGAGCCTTTTCATTTGGGAGTCCTTTGTACCCATGGTATTACAGATTTATACCCTATCCAGGGATGGGGAACTTGTGGCCTTAGAACCAAACACGGTCTTGAGGCAGTAGATTTCCCACCCCTGCACTTATCCTTTTATGCTGGACATTTTTGTGCTTAGTATTTTGATGTATGTATAATTTAAAATTTATTAGTTTAAAACAGAAAATATCACTATTGTAGGAATTGTTTCATAAACCCTTGTTCAAATCATGTGGCATCTCAGAGTTCTGTGGAAAGAAATTTGAGAAATGCTGATCTACCGTAAGGCCCTTATTTCACATTTTTGTTGCTGTTCAGTCATTTCAGCCATGTCCAGCCCTTCATAACCCGCTTTGGGGTTTTCTTGGCAAAGATACTGGAGCAGTTTGCCATTTCCTTCTTCAACTCATTTTACAGATGAGGAATTGAGGCAAAGAGGGTTAAGTGACTTGCCCAGGGTCACAGAGCCAGTAAGTGTCTGAAAGCAGATCTGAACTCAGGTTTTCCTGATTCCAGGCCTGGCACTCTATCTACCTGACCACCTAGCTACCCTTTAGTCTTTCACATAGCAGGAAACTAAGTCACACTTTTTAATAACAGGGAGATGATAGTTCCTTCTGCCTTGATCATACCACATCTAGAATATTGTATTTAATTCTGAGCATCGCTGTGTAGGAAGGTTGTTAACAAAATGGAGGACATCTCAGCATCCTTTAAGGCTTCTTAGCAAGTCTTGAATTCATGTCATGGGAGGATAGACTGAAGAAATTGGGGCTGTTTCATCAGAAGAGAAGGCTTGGGGGATACATTACAACTATCTTCATTTGAAGGTTCCACATATCGCAGATGGGGGTAGGGATGGGGGGGAGCAGAGGTCAGAATCAGGAGCAGTGGGTTAAAGTGCCTAAATATAGGCATTGAATCAAAAACACTTCCTGATGATTAGAGCTATCTAAAAATGAATGGATGGAGTTGGAATATAGAGTGAAGTAGACTATTTTCCTTTCTATTTTATTTTTTTCTTCTCATGGTTTCTCCCATTTGTTATAATTCTTCTATGCAACATGACTAACGTGAAAATGTGTTTGACAGGAATGTAAGTGTAGAGCTCATATCCGATTGCATGTTGTCTTGGGGAAGGTGGGGGAGAAAATTTCCAACTTGTGGAAGTGAATGCTGAAAACTAAAAATAAATAAATTGAATAAAAGGATAAGAAACAAATAAACAAAAACATTCCCTGTCAAAAAAAAAATGAATGGCCTGCCTTGGAAGGCGATGGATTCACCATCATTAGAGGACTTCTGGCAGAGGCTAGATGACCACTTGTCAAGTATATTATGGTGGAGATTCCCTGTAGGTATGAGTTAATTCACCCCATATACCCATACCACAGGGTATAGATGGCTACTGAGGTCTTCCCCAACTCTCAGAATTCTGTGATTCTTTGAAACTCAAAGATAGATGGGAAATGACTTGGCAGGATCATATAGCTTAATAGGGGCTGAGCTAGAATTAGAACATGTGTCTCCTGACTTCCAATCCAGGGATCTTTTTACTGAATTACACTATATAGTCCTCCCTGTGTTAGGATTTGAGGAGAACTGGAAATGTTGTCCTAACTCCTAAATATTACCTCCAAAGATGATTGAAATTCCACTACTGGGGAATCATTTTCCTAGATTAGCACTCTGCCTGGTGGCCTCTATTATAACACAAAGACCCTTGGAAGGTGCAACACTTTAATGGGAATTAATAAGAATAATGTCAGGTAAGATTTATGTAATTCTTAAAATCATTATCTTCATTTGATCCTTGCCATAACCCTGGAAGATATTACTATCCCCATTTTACAGATGAAGAAATTGAGTCTTAAGTAGGTTTTGTATTTTAAGAGGTTAAGTGTTTTGCCCAGGGTCACACAGCTCTAAACTTCTGAGGTCTTAGGTCTTCCTGACTCTGTGCCTGACAGTCTATCCATTGTGCCATCTAGATGATCTCCATTTGCTTTATCAGATCAGCTTTCCTTATGATAGAACAGATAGAAGTAAGCTGAAATTAGTGGGTACCTGGTGGAGCTGTAGGGTAGAAAGAACATTAGATTTGCAGTAAAAGGACTCAGGTTCAAATCTCACTTCGGCCATTTACTAGTAGTGTGACGTTGGGCAGGTCACTTAATATCTCTGAGACTCAGTTTTCTCATCTGAAAAATAATTGGCTTGAACTATATGGCTGCCAAGTTCGCTTTTAATTCTAAATCTAAAATCTCAGTGTAACTTAAAACCTTAACAGATTTAAACACACACCTGCATGTATATACACATATACATATATACGTGTATATGCATATAATACGTATATATATATATATATATATATATATGTGTGTGTGTGTGTGTGTGTGT
>JAQQSK010008228.1:0-13596 GCA_028658325.1 Potorous gilbertii
GAGTTGTATTAAGATCTCATCTCTGGTGCTTACGAGTTTTGTGACTCTGAGTAATCTTTCTGAGTCTCAACATCCTTATTTTATAGAGAAGGAAATTACATTTGCAATACCTACTTTACAGGGTAGTTGTAAGGAAAGCTATTCCAAAACCCTAATTAACTGTATAAATGCAAGTTATTGTTTTTATTATAATTTGGGAGAGGGAGGATTTGAAGTGAGGTCCTAAGACTCCAACTCTGGGGCTCTTGTCGCTATGCCATGTCAAAATTCTCACTATCAAAGACATTTATTTGGGATTAGGCATTGTCAGCCCCCAAACTCAAGCTAAAATCTCAACATGTTACAGGGAAGGGCAACACTGACCTATGATCACATGGAATGGGGTCTGGGCTTCTGATTTCATTAGTACAGGAAATTCTTGGATGAGAAATGCCCTCTCTACCAGGGGATGCCAGTCACTTCTCTCCCATGCTGGTTTCTCTGAAAGTTGAAGTCTTAGAGGGCTGCTTAGAACACCAAGGAGTTAAGTGACTTGTCCAGGGTCACGCAGTCTGTAGGTTTGGTTCTGGTTTAGCTCTCTACCCCACTATACCATGCTGTCTATGTCACGTGAGCTGGGATAAAATAAACTGTTATCTCTAGATTACACATAATCTGAAAGGTCCAAAGGCCCTTTAGAGGTTGTCTAGATCAATTCAATAAACATTTATTAAACTATGTTCCAGGCTCTATGCTAAGTGCTGAGGATGCAAAAAGAGGCAAGAGTTGGTCTCTACCTTCAAGAAGCTTATAATCTATTGGGGTAGAGGGGAGACAACATACTAACAAAAATATACAAGACAACCTATATGTAGGACAAATAGGAAATAATTAAGAGACAGAAGTCACTGGAATTAGGGGAGGTTGGGGAAGGCTTCCTATAGGAAGTAGAATTTTAGTAGTGACTTAAAGGAAGCCAGAGAAGTCAGTAGCTAGGGCAGAGGAGGAAGGCAGGAAGCCCTTCATTTAATCAATGAAGAAATATAAGTCTAGACAGACTAGATGACTGACCTCAGGCCACAAAACAACAGCATTCAAGTATTCCTTATAAGGAGGGTTGATTTTTTTTTTTACATGTACCTACATCTATCTGTATGTATGTATGTATGTGTGTGTGTGTGTGTGTGTATACACATACATAAATATATGTATGTTTACATGTATCAGTGTGTGTGCATATGTATTTATCTCTACCTTTTATATTTGTATGTACATTTCCCTCTCCAAGGGAAATTTTAAGGCTAAAACCTATATTCGGGGCTGCCCAATCTTTGGATCAATTAGTCTCAGAGCCAGGATTAGAAGTCACGTTTTCTGACTGCCAGTTCAATCTTCTCTCCTAGCACTGTGCTGGCACTGTAGGATATAAATATTTTGATCACATTTGGGGTATGAGGAAGGATACTGACAAAGGCCTGGGAAACAGAAGTACCATATCGGGGGACCATGTGAGTTCTAGGTACCTGAGGGAAATAAAGAGATGAGGAGCTCTGAAATGGAAAAGATACTGGTGAATTCACAGTGCCACCAAGTGCTGGTCTTCAGTGATAACTGAGTTAGAATCAGTCAGTAAGCATTTGTTATACACCTACTGTGTGTCAGGCATTGTGCTAAGTGCTAGGGCTACAAAGAAAAACAAAAGACTGACCTAGTCTAATGAGTGAGAGAAGATGTGAACAACTATGTGCAAACATGCTATAGACAAGATGATTGTGAGGTAATAGACTGGTTAATAAAGCAGAAAATGAAGTGGTGGGGGGTGTCGTAATATGGACTGCAAAGTATGACTATTAGAGCAATTATGAAGCATGAAGAACTAGCTGAGAATCACCAACCATTAACTACTAAAATGCATAACAGCAGAGGAAAGAGACAGAAACTGAGAGACCATATCAGTACAACATCATGGCCAAATTTTAATGGAAGACTGAAGGTCCGAGAAAATGAGAGACATAAAAAGGAGTCAGAACTTTGGAGAACCTTGAGGAACTAGGTCTGGAGGAGAAGCATTATATTTAACAAGATGTAGGCTGTAATCTCTGTGCTGGTAACGGAATCAGAGAACATGTAATGCCTTATTTCCCTGGCATGGGTCTCCTCTGTCATCACAGAGTTTGGGACCAAGGCCATTTTCTAAGCTCTCACTACCATTTCTCAGGTTAGGGTCACTGTGCCATAAGAAAAAACAAAACAAAACCGTAAATTGAGAATCACACAAATAGCAAACAACCTAATTTAGATTTGTGAAGAAAGAAATGTTTCTTTTATTCCCTAGATCTTAAGGTGAACAGGGAACAGAAAATTCTAGTCTACAAATACAATATTTTATCTAGAATATGGCCATACATTAAATTCCTACTTTGAACAAAGCACTGCTCTTTCTTTCCCTTTGTTATAAAGTTCAAAAACTACTTATTTCTCTAACTTTAATAACATTTCATTAAAATGTAAACATATAATATATTTAATACTTTTAGGAAGATTTCCCTAGTATTGATGCAATTAATTGTAGGGGGGGGCGGTGTTCAGAAGTTTCAGGTCTGATCTCAGCTTTGCCACAAATATGCTGCATTACCTTGTGTAAGTCTTACTCTGGGTCTCAGTTTCTTCATAATGAAGAAACTGGAGAGGATAATTTCTAAGGCCTCTTTATGGTTAAAAGTTTGTATATATGGGGTTTGGAAGAGTCTGCAAGGTCAGAACTATTTACATAATGTTTTAATTTCTCATGAGGCAACTATCAATAGATATAACCCACATAAACAAAAGCTCTTTGAGGGCATCCTTAAAAATTTTGGAGAGTATAAAGGGGTGTGGGGACCAAAAGACTGGAATGAAAAGCTATGTGAGGTCATTTAAAAGGGGAATTATGCTGATACAAGGGAGTAGGAAAAAGGGAATGAATGAGAAAGAAGGGGACAGAAGGGAGATATGGAGAGACAGAGACAGAAAGAGAGAGAGAGGAGGAGAGGAGGAGAGGGGAGGAAAGGAAAGGGGAGTGGAGGTGAAGGGATGGGAGTGGAGGACAGAAGAAACAGACACACAGAGGTAAATTCAATAGGTTCTGAGTTTACTAAGTTAGTAGGAGATAAATTTATTGTTCTTCAATTGAACTGTGGACTCTACAGTGAGTCTTTATCAGTCACAACTGCCCTTCACTATTCTAATTAGCTCATCAATGTAACTTTCTGAACTAAATTTGCATGCAAATGAAAAATGATGGGTTTTATAAATGTGTTTTTAAAACAAATCAGTTTAGCTTTCTATGCCATCAAATCCCTACAATATCCCCAAATTGTCTAATTGCCTTACCTTTGTGGAGTTGTCAAGGCTGCCTATTTTACAGTGCTTTAAAGCTCGTGTGAAATTAGGATTCATTTCATTTTTCCATGTCATGTTCCCCACTCCGCTTTCTTTGTCTTTTTGAGTCTTATTGCGCGTTACTAACAAATTTCCAGTAGAAAATCCTTTTCAGGAAAAAGCAGTCTGCTTTCATAGCTTTTAAAATCAAACTTTCAGAGGCTTCATTTTGAACAGGATAGCCAAAGCGACCCATGAGAAACAGAGTTATTATCAAGTTTGTTTTGCATCTTTCTGTGCTTGGTAAATGAAATTTAAACTAAGGGCCAAATTTGATTCATGGGCCAAAGATTTTCCCCTCTTGCCATACTTTCCTAAGTCAGCTACATGAATTGGGTGGAAACCTTAGTTTCTGGAGCAGTTTGGTGGCGCAGTGGATAGAGCACTGACCCTGGAGTCAGGAGAACTTGAGTCCAAATCCACCTCAGACACTTGACATGTAGCTGTGTGACCCTGGGCAAGTCACTTAACCCCAACTACCTTGCCAGAAAAACAACAAACAGAAGACACAAATCCTCAGATTCTAAGCTGTTTGGATAACACCAGATATGTTGGTCTCATTTCGTTTGGCTGAGGAAGGGATGGGAGACAGATAGCATAAAGAGGATGGATTATGAAAGGAAGCATCCATACTGATAAGAAAGTATTAATAAGTCAAAGAAGCCGTTGGACCTGGTGGCAGTAGTAGGTGGCAGGACATGCTCAGAGACTGGCCACATGATCAGTAGCTTCCCAAGTGCCCAGTCTCCTGAGGTTCTCATCAGAGCATCAGAGAAGGGAATGGGAGACAGTAGGAATGCTGAGAATGAAGAACTCTCTGGTCCCTTCCCAGGGAACACTGCAAGCCTGTGCCCAGCTGGCTGCAGGTCTCTATTCAGAGGCACCCAGACTGCAGCTGGCCTAGTGATGGAGCATGACTGGTTGTCATTAAGAGACTTGTTACCATAGTTCAAATTCATGGTGGCAGAAGATAGATATGGGTGTGGGGAGGTGGGAGGAGGGCAGGGCAAACAACCTCTGGCATCAGAGGGGTGTGTGTGTGTGTGTGTGTGTGTGTGTGTGTGTGTGTGTGTGTGTGAAAAAGTGTGCAACCTCCCAACATCAATTCTAATAAGTTTCCATTCTTCAAAGTAAAATCTGAGTTAATGTGACAACTGCCAATGTAGATTTGGGCTTTTCATTTCAAAAGACTATAAGAGCAACAAACCAAAAAAGGCAAAGATTGATTCTTTCTTTGTATTTGTAGACTCAGAGTCTAACACATTGTCCAGTACACAGTTGGTGCTTAATAAATGCCTGTTGTTTCATCGACTAATTGAAAGAGATTGTCAAATGATAGATGACCAATTTCCAGATGTGCACAGTAGTTAAGGGAGGCAGAGCTGGTCTATGGCAGTGGGATCAAAGACACAGCTTTGTTGGAAGGAGGAAAAAAGGGTCAGTGTGGGGTGAGAGGAGGAGCTGGGAGAGAGATAAAAGTGCTGTGGGGTTTAGACTTCCTGTCCAAGGAGCCATGATGAGTTAACAGTATCTAGAGTCATAATGAGGTCAGAAACATGCTCAGGACATGTAGGGCAACTACACAGAAGAGGAAATTTAAAAAAAAGGAGGCCAGGGCACAATCCTTAAAAGTGAGAAAAATCCAGAAAACTCAACTGACCTAAATTAAAATTAACTAAAAATTTAATGTCTAAAATGAATAATAATGGTAGGCAGAAGAAGTTGGTGGTATATACCTCTTTCTCATCATTATTTGTATATTGAAACTTTTGTGTTTGTTGATGACTAAGCTCACAATGAAAAAATGAAATTTTTATTTTAAAAAAAATGATAACAGGAAAAGAAATCCTAGGTCTGCTGGATCTCCTCTGGGATGAGCAGGCAGGCTGTCGTTTTGGGACACATTCTGCTACCTTTGTTTGAGCTTCAATTTTTTCCCTCTCAGGAATGAGATAATTAATGCAAGGTGTTTTGTATCATTTTTGTTGTCGATATTATCCTAAAACTCCACCACAGTCAGCACTTTGTGGATGCGATTTTGTCTGGGAACATTACCTTCAGCTCCAAGTCTTTGTAAATCTGGGGCCGCAGAAGGCTGAGGAGGTAGGAAGCTCGGGAGAACTTAAAGCCTAGAACAGAAGCAGATGGAGATGAGCACAAGCTGCCCGCAGTGCTTCCTTATGATCAACCCCACCCCCCAACCTCCCCTGGCTGCTCAGGACTGACCTGGGATGAGCTCTTCGGTGACAGCAGCACCCCCGATCAAGTGACGTCTCTCTAGGACAGCTGTGTTTACCCCCGACCTCTGCAGATAGGCTGCCTATGGGAAAACACACTGTGTCCTTCCTCCCATCCTTTTTTTGTAATGCTTCAGATATGTCCTGGGAATAACTTGGGGTTCTGATGAATGGAGTTGATGACCCCTGTACCCTGTCAGATGTGACTGGGGATCTGAGGGACATCTCAACCCCTTTTAATTCCAGTGCCTTCCCTCTGTTAATTGTTTCCTATTTGTCCTGTTTATAGCTTGTTTTATATATATATTTCCATTTTGCCTTCCCTAATTAGATTGTAAGCTCCTTGAGTTCACTGACTTCTTGCCTCTTTTTGTGTCTCTGGTGCTTGGCACAGAGCCTGGCACATAGTAGGTGCTTAATAAATGTGGACTGATTGATATCCTGGGATGGAAACTTTAACCTTTACAAGTTGGACTGGGGCTTCCCAAGTCTTTCATTCCCAAGTCAAAAGTTATCTCTGGCTCCATGGACATTGTGGCTAAAGCCTGTCCTCTACATCTAAGGCAGACGGCAAAACCTGGACTTCCTGGGAGCTGGCAGATGCTTTCCTAGGTCTTCATTTACTCTAAGGTTGGACAAGAGGCTGATATTCTCAGGGGGGCAAGCTTGGATCTGGAAAGTTAATTCCATTGTGTTGTTCCTCTTCTAATAGCCAGCATGGAGCTAAGCAGCTGACTGCCCATGTCTAGTAGTATAAAGGTATTCCTTCTTCCCCAACACCCAGCGCAGACATGCTAGAAGGTTTGGTGGCATAGGCCAGGTCTGCAGAAAGTCCGTTTACTCTGTGAACTAACAGGAACTAATAGAATAATCTTAATTACCCTATTTCCAACCAGCCATTCAGCAGCAGGCCGGAAAATAAGAGGCAGTGACTCAGTTTCTCTGAGTCTCTTAGCTCCTAGGCTGAATTCAGTAACCATGGCAATGGCAAGAAATGGGAAATTCAATCTGCCATGAGCTAGGTCTCCTTAACCTTGATTAATTTCCAAAGCAAAAAAACTTGGAGCTTACAAACCTGTAGGAAGCTGGTTTCCAAGCCAGCTCCGTGCCCCAGGGAAGGGTAGTCGACTGAGATTCCCAAGTTCTAGACTGCTTCATGTTGTCAGTTTTTCTGTGCTCTACTATATTTCTCATGTGAGAATTCACAAAGAAACTACTGAACCTGGTCAAAGGAACCCAAAGCAGGCTGCCCAGGGGACATTTCCAGGGACACATTTTTACTCATTCCAGGTTGTTCAAATGAAAATAAACCAGACACCTTTGGATAGCTCTACTTCTGCTTAGTTTTTTTTTGTGGGGGGGGGAGGGGGGTCTTAGAAACCAATTGTGAGGGGTCAGGAATCCCTGAAACCTCTATGATTCTTGGAAGCCTTAATGATCTCTGTTAACACTCAAGGGTATTCCCTACAGGTTAGCACAAACCCACTATCGATACTATACAGGTGAAATCACTGACTGCTTTTCTATAATTTCCCTTCTTTCTCACTATTTATCTTTCCTGTCCATCAGTTTGATATCTTCCATTGAGGGACTACCTGCCTTCAACTCTATTTGTAATAAGGAAGAAAGAAGGAACAGAATGCTCTAAGTCTTACCACTTCTCCTGTACCCCTGTACCCATTCACTAGGAATCTAGAGACTTTTTATCTGAATTGTCTGATGTTTATTTTTTGGACTAGAATTTAACTCAATGTCCAGGGGCTGGCTTGGTAGTCCAGCACCCTAAGGAGAATCTCACAGTCTCCCGGGAAGTTGTGTTCTTTCTTTCACTGAATTCATTCCATCTTCTTCCTTTCCCTTTAGCTCATCCCTACACAACTAGAGAGGCTTTTGCCTAGGTGCAGGGTGAAGATGGTTGGAGGTAGGTGTTACTCACTGCAATCAGTCCATTGTGTCCTGCAATGAGAAGTGGAAAAGAGAAGAAGAAAGGGAATGAAATATGAGTGAGAAGTCTTCTGGGATTCTCCTGGGCTGTTCTTGCCCCATTCATCATTAAGAGCTTTAGAAGGGACACACTCTGTGATCCCCCATTATTCTACACCAAAGGCGAGAAAGCTGAGTTCTAGTCCAACCCTCTCATTTCCAAGAATGACAAGTGACTTGGCCAAGGTCATCCAAATAAAGAACATCGAAAGTGAAATTTTTTAAAACTCAGGTCTTATGATTCCATAACTCTTTTCACTGCATCTCTGTCTAGGTCCAACTCTCACCTAGCATGCATTTCTAGTATCCCTTACTCTGGGGGATGAATGGAGAATGGGACTACGCTTGGAGAAATCTACTTTCTGGCAGAGAATGGCATCTCTTTTATGCTTGAAGTGTGTTGAATAACAGTTCTCACATCTCCATCCAACCCCAGAAATTTGGATAATTTTGCTGAATTTTCTTTCCCCTTGTGATTAATATTCTAATTTCTTGTTTTAATTTGAAAGCAGATGAGATTATCCCTGGGCTCTGAGATTATCCCTGCTTATTCAACAAATATCTTGTTTGTACATAGGTATATGCCTTAGACTGTGAACTTCTTATAGACATGTATATACATGCACATTATATACATATAATATATGCACACACACTGATAGATACCATATAACTTCATGTTATGATCTGAAAAATAAACTTTGGTCATTCATTTGATTTTACCTGTGTAGATGGTTAGGTCAAATGCCATTGAGTGGTTAAAGACAAAGGTGTGCTATTAAATATTTAACAGCTATCTTTTTAAAAAAGTGTACACAGGACACATTCAAGTTTAATATGCATTATTAACATTTTCTCCATCACTTCCTTAGGACTAGACAATCAACAAAACAAAACTAGCCCTTCCTTTATAGTATTTGCTGATTACTAGGTTGTAAATGCATACACTAAAATTTTAACAATTCAAGCCTATTCAAGCTGGTTCTAATATACTGAATCCAGGCTGAATCCAGACCTATCAACCTCTTCAAAGAGGTTCTTCAGTACTCAAGGCTTGATGCACCCAGAAAGATGCCATCTTCAAACAGCAACATCTCGAGGACAATACCATCTGACATCCCCAGGGAATCATTCTTTAGCTTGGTCTCCTCACTGAATTCCTTCATGACAGTGGTGAACACCTAAGGTGACCACACATCTCCTTGTTTTATGTCTTACTACATACTGATGGTCAAAAGGACATGGAAAAGATTCTCTCTTTTGTTATATCTTCAAAGGATCTTGAATAATTTGATATGTGGATGGAGTCATTTTTTAAAATAAATTTTTGTTGCTGTCTTTTAAAAAAAATGCCATAACTTCCTTCAGTATGCCTCCTACTTCCCTTTTGGAGAGCCATCTCATAAATGGTATTTTTAAGACAAATAAGGAAAAAATCAGCAAAATTAGCCAATACATTAAAAAAAATGCCCATAAATATGTGCAATAATCAGCAACCATGGACTTCCCACCTCTGCAAAGGAGTAGGGTGGGGGTATTATCTCAAAGCTTTTCTTTGTAATTTGGCAACATTCACTTTTGATTTTTTAGTGGTTATTCTTTCCACTTACAATATTGTGTGCATTGTATTCCTGGCTCTGCTTATTTTGCATCAATTCATGTAGAGCTTTCCATGTTACTCTATCATATTCATCAGTTCTTATGGCATAGTAGTACCCCGTTACATTCATGTAGCACAATTTGTTTAACTATTCTCCAATCAATGCCATCTACATGGTTTCCAACACTTTGCTATCATAAAAATTTCTGTTATACATATGTATAAACACGATCAAGCTGCCTACCATTTTCAGAAGGCGGAGGGGAGGGAAAGAGGGAGAAAAATTTGGAAATTAAAATATTGTCAAAATGAATTCTAAACATTTTTTGACATGTAACTTGGAGAAAAAATAAAATACTATTAAACTAAAAATATCAAGTACTGCTATAACCATCTTGGTGTATATGAGAACTTCTTATCAATGACTTTCTTGAGGTAAAAGCCTAGTAATGGAATCTTGGAGTCAAAGGGAATAGATGTTGTAGTCACTTGATTTGTATGATAATATTTGCTTTCCAAAATGGTTGATCTGATTTCCAACTTTACCAGCAGTATACTGATATGCTTATCTTTCCATAATGCCTCCAAAATTGTTTATTACCATCTTTTGCCATCTTTACCAACTTGCAAGGTGAGAAGTGAAACCTCAGGGATGTTTTGGTTTGCATTTCTGTTGTTTTCACATGGCTCTTAATGGTATGCAACTCTTGAGAACATCTTGTTCTAATCTTGTATTAATAAAATGAGGAATCGCTCTTGGTCTTATATATTATATCTATTAATTATTTATATATCTTGGGTTCCACATCTTTAGCAGAGAAATATCTTTGATAGAAAAATGTTTTTTGTTCCATTTATATTCTAGGTGCATTAACTTTTTATGGAGAAGCTTTTCAATTTCATGTAATCAGTTATATATTTTATCTTCTATAACTACATCTAGGTTTTGTTTGGTTAAGAATATATCTCTTACAAAAGAATTGATGGAGTCGAAAGCAGATAGAAGAATACTATTTTTTACTTTGTGTGTGTTTTTGTCTGTGCTTTCTTTCACAACATGACTAATATGGGAATATGTTTTGCATGATTCCACATATATAATCTATATCAAATTGCTTATTATCTCAGGGTTGAGGGGAAGGAGGGCAAGGGAGAATTTGAAACTCAAATTTTTAAAAAATGAATGTTAAAAATTGTTTTAAAATGTAATTGTATTTGTTGTATTAAGTGTAATGTAAATATCAAATAATAATGAAAGAATACATCTCTTACCTATAGCTGTGAAAGGTTACAATCTGTTTCTCCTTTTTTCTTAAGTGTATTATTAATAGTATATTCTTTAATAGTATATTCTTCTTGGGGTTATATATCTATTTAGAATAGATTGTAGAATATGGTATAAGGTGTTGATCTAAACCTAGTTTCTGCCAGACTACATTCTAGGTTTCCCAGCAGTTTTTGTCAAAAGGGAGTTTTTTCCTAAGTAATTTATGTTTTCTAATTCATCAAACATTGGGTTATTGAGTTCCATCATTTTGGGTTTTCCTTTGTCTAGTGTCTTCCATTACTTTCCCTATTTTTTTAAGCTAATACCAGATGATTTCCATGGCTGCTGCTTTATAATATAGTTTGAAGTTTAGAAATGCTATTTCTTCTTTATCCCAATCTCTTTTACTTTTTTTTCTCTTAATATTTTGGTTCTTTTATTTTTCCAAATGAATTTCATTTTGTTTTAAATTTTAAATCAATATTCATTAGTTATATGGTTTATAGTTCTTCATCTGTACTTTATCCTTCCCTAGTTTAGGTATTAAGATTATATTTGTTTCACAAAAGGGAATCTGGTACAATGTCTTCTTTCTCAATTTTTGAAAATAATTACTATAGTATTGTTGCTCATTGTTCTTTGGAAGTTTAACAGAATTCTCTTGTGAATCCATCAGGATCAAGAGGTATTTTCCTTTGAGAGTTCCTTTGCAAGTAGTTTTGTTTCCTTTCCCAAGATTGGGTCATTTAATATCTCTATTTGAGCTTGTTGGGTGTTTTATATTTTTGAAGATATTTCTCTAGTTTCTTTGTGTTCTCAGTTTTGTTAGGATATAACTGTGTATTTTGGGTTATGATAATTATTTTATTTTTCTGGTGTGGACGGGGTGAGAGAGAAAGAGAGATTTTGCCTTGTTGATTTGCTATTTTGTTGATATCCTGCTCTCTTATTTTTTTCATCAGGTTAGCTATTATCATTTTTTATTAGTTTTTTCAAAGAACCAACTTTTATATAATTTTACTTTTATTTTTTTGGTTTCTACTCTAATTTTTAATATCTCCTCTTTTGTGCTTATTTTAGGTTTGTTTATTGACATTTAATTTTTAAAAATGCATGTTCAGTTCATTAAGTCGCTTTTTCTATTTTCTGAACATATATTTGTTAGGGATATGATTCCCTGCCCCTATGGTAAACAAGAAGCTCCAATTGCTTAGAGGTTGTCTTTTGCCATAGGGGCAGGGAATCAAATACATTGAAACAAATGTATTTTTTAAACAAATCAACAAACAATAAAGCACAGTGGGATACTGTATCCTCTACGTCTTTTAGTCAATTACATAATGGTGAAGATACATTCTTCTCTGTAATATTACTTGTGAAATTCCGCCCACTCTCTCCTAATGCCTTTACTGAGGATGTCCTTGATACATTATTTTCATAACAATTTTATAGAAATGGGGAAGTAGGCATAGAGGTTGGTAGCGGTGATGTTCTCTCAGGAATCTTTTTTGCTACTAATGAGGTTAATAACTATTTTCCCCGTGTGCCTCTGGTATCTTCACATCCTCCATTTGTCTTTAAATAGATTTCTCAATACTTCTCACAATTGTGTTGTCTCCAGAACAGCTCTCTTCCTCACAAGCTTGATCTAACTCAGCTGCTTTCCCATCTTTATTCTCTTTGGCATTATCCCAGCTTTCCTAGCAGCATATCCAGCGCTGTGATGGCAGAGTCCAAGCCTCAGTGGTGAATATGAAAATCTTTTTAGATTGCTTCCATTTTTACCCCTCTGTTCACCATTTTTCTTTTGCTTATTGTCTTCTGTCCCTTTACAACTGTAAGTGCCCTCGGGATGTCTGCTTAGTTGGGTTTCTTGGCAAGCTTTCTTTAAACCAATTTTACTCTTCATTGCTTCTGTTTCTAGAGGCAAAACTGAAGCAATACAAATCTTCCCTCTTATCTTTAGGATTTGACAAACAAGTTTATATTACGAACTGGTGTTACCTTTGGATGTCATGTTTCCCCATTTGGTCAGAAAGTCAAGTGTTTGCTTACTCTGGGGTCTTTAGGCTCTTTGGAACCTTTTATTGTGGTAACTGATTAATGATGCTTTAACTTCTGCATGAGATTATTGCAGTTCTTTGTGCCTATGGACTTTTTTCCATCCATTTTTCATTATCAGTAACATATTTAAGTTAGGATGGAGCTAAAGTTTTGTTTTACATTAAAAAAAACTTTTTTAGCTTTATATTAATTTTGATTTTTGCACTAATAAGCAGGTAATCTATTAAACGCTTACCACTGATTGAAAAATGACTTCTACACTGAGAATAAGTAATTTACTATCTTCAAATATAAATAATTGAATTTTTTTTGTTACATTATTTGGTGTTTCCCACATCCATATCCTGCTAAATTCTTTCTTTAAAAACTTGTGCCTAATTGGCTAGCTCAGTCCCCGGGTCCAGGGGAGCATCTGCACTGGAGACATTTAAGAGAAGAATTTGGTCTCCAGGTCTCTCTTCACCTGATTGCTAATACTCAAAAAGTCTTTCAGCTAGAAGTATTTTGTCCCATAGCTAGAGAGAAAGGACTGAAAATACAAGTATGAAGGAGAGGTAACCATGGAAACTGACTCAGTCATGGGTGAGTACAAATAATAATCTCAGCTCCTTCCCTCTTTTCCTAGAGGGAGAGAATTAGGAATCAGAGAAACCTTAAAAGGAGGGCGTGTGTGTAGAGGACAGGAGCATAATTCTGCCTGGGGGCATACTTCCACTCCCTATGTATATATAAAGAAATACTGTACTCCTGAGGCACCATTTAGCAGCATCTAATATGAGCTCTGGGTTCATAGGTTAAAAAAATTATATTTGACTTCAGTTTTCTCATATGTAAAATGGTAATATCAACACCTGTAGTACCTACCTCATGGAGTTTCTGTGGAGTTTAAATGAGATCATGTATATAAAGTTTTGTAGAGGCCAGTTATTATTCCTAATAATAATAAAGGTGTTATTATTAATAATTAACCGCTAAGTTATTAATAACCACCAAATTCACAGAATGCTTTAAAATTTGAAAAGTACTTCATTTATCTCACCTTATTT
>JAQQSK010008229.1:0-13596 GCA_028658325.1 Potorous gilbertii
CATGATTGTATTTCCACAATACTGGACTTGTTTCTTTCTAGCTGCTTGCAATATTTTCTCCTTGACCTGGGAACTCTGGAATTTGGCCACAATGCTCCTAAGAGTTTCTTTTTTGGATCTCTTTCAGGAGGTGATCAGTGGATTCTTTCAATATTTATTTTGCCCCCTGGTTCTAGAATATCAGAGCAGTTTTCCTTGATAATTTCATTAATGATGACATCTAGGATCTTTTTTGATCATGGCTTTCAGGTAGCCCCATAATTTTTAAATTGTCTCTCCTGAATCTATTTTCCAGGTCAGTTGTTTTCCCAATGAGATATTTCACATTATCTTCCATTTTGTCATTCTTTTGGTTTTATTTTGTGATTTCTTGGTTTGTTCTAAAGTCATTAGCCTCCATCTGTTCCATTCTAATTTTTAAAGAACTATTTTGTTCAGGGTAGCTCATCATTTCTTATAGAACAATAGTTAAATTTAAATTTAAAATTTAAAAAAGACCAGGTGAAATAACTAATGATTTCCACTAGGGCTGTGTTTACTTTCTTCTACAAAAACATTAGCACAGTAAATAAATAATGCAGAAATCGTTTTTATGGGAAAACCAACCCTAGTCTTATTCTTTAATACTTCTTTAGAAATTTCTTTCTGAATTTCACAAAACATTCTTTATATGATTACATTAATAATTTCCAATAATGATAGTTATGAAAATGATCATAACTTTTTACACTAGTGTCTATAACCTTGGAATCCTCCATATATACTGCCTAAATAACTGGGGTCAGCTTCCAGATACAGACTTCCTGGCCACGTAGGGGTATAAGGTCCACACCATACCTCATTCCATGATTCTCCTCTCCAGATTGGACCTTGTGGCATCTTAATGTTCCCTTAAGACAACCCCCCCTTGCCTCCATCATCCTTCACATGGAAAGGATGGGACTTATCTATCTCGGAGATCATAAAATCAAACATTTAGTGGTAGAAGGATCATAGGTTTCTCAGTCTATTCTCATCCTTTTATGAATCGTGAAACTGAGTCCTCAAAATGTTAAACAACTTGCACAAAATCAAATAAGTAATAAGTAGTAGAGTTGGGAATTGAACACAGGTACTCTTACTCCAATGGGCAGCTAGGTGGCACAGTAGGTAAAGCACTGAACCTGGAGTGAGGAAGATCTGAGTTCAAATCTGGTCTTAGATACTCACTAGCTGTGTGACTTTGGGCAAGTCACTTAACCCTATTTTCCTCAGTATTCTCATCTATAAAATGAAACTGGAGAAAGAAGTGGCAACCACACTAGTATCTCTTCCAAGAAAATCCCAAATGGGGTCAGAAAAAAATTGACATGACTGAACAGTAACATCAAAATGACTCTTACTCCAAATCTGTATTCTTCCTACTCTGCTGTACAGAAGCATCTTTCATATTTTACAGGTACAGATCTTTGGAATTGAAAAATATTATTCACCACCCTTTTCAGATTGTCTCCTAATTCTTTTCCCCAAATAACATGTATAATGTTTCTCTTCTGTAATATTGTACAAAATAGATGTTCACAGGCTGATTCTTCTTTTTCAGACATTTGCTCTCATTGTTCATGCAACCTTATCTTTACATTTTTTAAATTTTTGTATACATCTTATAGGACAAGTTCTGAATTCCAAAAATCTGATTAGATAGCGGATAGATAGAGAGAGGTTTTTAAGCACTTACTAAGTGTTAGACGCTATTCTGAGTTCTGGGGAGAGAAAAATAAGCAAGAAAAAGTTACTCACCTCAAAGAGTTTACATTCTAAATAAGGAAGAGAACACATAAAAGGGAACTGGAATGAGGGAGAAAGGATGCCCATTTGGGAGGGGGAGAAGCTGTTAGGGAGGAGGTTGAAAAGTACAGAGTCAAGAATAGAGCTAGAAAAGAAATATTTTATTTTAGCTATTTTAAAATCTTGCCTACGACTATAGACATTGCTAACCTAATCTCCTGTCTATCACTGTAGTCACACTTTCATCATTGCTTAATCACTTACTTGCAACTAATACATGTTTTTTGATAACAATACTAGCTTTTCTATACACACATATGTATTGATTGGTTGGTTGTTGTCCTTTGTTCTTGAAGAGGACCAAAATGACATCACCATGAAAAACTCAAGTTTCAATATGTCAGACTGTGACTGATTAGACCAGTATGAGCTCAGAATGCTCCACCACAGATTGGTCACAGATAGTGAACATTTGGGGTGGATATTCCAAATTTATGCAACCTATGTTTACTTTGTGTTACCTCAATTCTGCTTTGCTCATAGAGCACAGCACCCTTTCTGATGTGAGCACACCATGCTGAGATGTTCTGTGCCAAGTTCTCCCATATCCCACAATCAAATCCGAAGTTCTTGAGAGAGACCTTAAGAGTATCCTACTTCTTCTGACCACTATGTGATTGCCTGTCCCATGTGAGTTCTTCATAAAATAGTCTTTTTGGCAGTCATTCATTTTGCATTCAAACAACGTGGTCAGTCTATCTGAGTTGCACTTTCTGAAGCATTGTTTGAATGCTAGGCATTTCAGCTCGAGCAAGGACTTCAGTGTCTGGTACCTTATCCTTCCAGGTGATCCTCAGATTCTTCCTAAGACAGTTCAAATGGAAGTGATTCAGTTTCCTGGCAGGGTGCTGGTGGACTGTCCATGTTTCACAGGCATACAACAATGAGGTCAGCACAACGTCTCTGTAGACCTTCAGTTTGGTAGTCAGTCTAATACCTCTTCTCTCCCAAACTTTTCTTCAGAACCTCCCAAACACTGAGCTAGCTCTGGCAATGCCTGCATCAACCTCATTGTCAATGTGTACATCCTTGGAAAGTATACTTCCAAGGTAAGTGAACTTATCCACAACATTCAAAACTTCTCCATTTGTTGTAACCAATGGTTCTACGTATGGCTGGTGTGGTGGTGGCTGATGGAGCACCTATGTTTTCTTGGTGTTAATTATTAGGTCAAAATTAGCATAGGCAGCAGAGAATTGATGGATGTTGTTGCATCTCAGCTTCAGAAGCTGCACTGAATACACAATCATCTGCAAACAGAAAATCATGAATGTTGCAACATTCCCTCCACTTTGGTCTTGGCTTGTAGTCTTTTCAAATGAAGAACTTACCATCACTACAGTAGTTGACCTTGATGCCATGTTCATCCTCATTGAAAGCATTTGACATCATGGCTGAAAGCATGATGCTCAAAAGCATGGGAGCGAGCACACAACCCTATTTCAATCCATTTGTGACTGGGAAGGCATGAGAGCATTGTCCACTATCCAGAACCCGGGTAAATATGCCATCATGAAATTGATGTGCAATACTGATGAATACTTCTCTGGGCAACCAAATTTTGATATAATTTTCCATAAGCCCTCACTGCTAACAGTGTCGAAGACCTTGGTCATATCTACAAATGTTTTATATGGACCTCGGGCTCCTGTCGTTTCTCCTGGAGTTATCAGGCTGTAAACACCATATCGACTGTTCATTGGCCCTTTCTGAAGCCACATTGTCTCTCGGGTATATGACCATCTTCCAGGTGAAGTATCAGTCTATAAGGAGGAATTACCAACAATGACTAAGGGAGAGACTCCTCTGTGATTGTTGCAGAACAATCTATTCCTTTTACCTTTATAGAGATGGACAATGGAAGCATCCTTGAAATCCTGGGGGACAACTTCCTCTTGCCATATAACCTGGAAAATTTCAGTCATCTTTTGTATGAGCAATGGTCCTCCTACCTTGTAAATCTCAGCTGGAACAGAATCAGCACCAGGTGCTTTGCCACCAACCAATATATATATGTGTATATTTAAAAAATGGCAAGGGTGATATCTTTTGATTTGGGTGTAAATTGACTTTAAGTGAGGCAGAGTTGCATGAAGTTGTCAGCCTCACTCTCTCCTCCAGATTTATCATAATCAAGTTGCAGGACAGTCAAGATGAGTGGCGATGGCTCAGGACTTAGTGGATGACCTTGGTATCTTCAGTGTCTAACCAAACTCTAAGTGCTCCACCTTGCCTGCTTCAGCTGCCTTTGTGACTGTTGGAACAAATAGTTCTCATCCGCCCATTCCACTAGGGGAAGTCTTCATATGCTTCAGATAGACACCCCTCTAACTCACCAATGGGTTTGGGACCCCTTGGTTATCCTCAACCTGGTTTGACCCATCTGCTGAAATGGTTTACTGGGGTATGGCCACGGCACATACTGCAGCTTCTTGGAACCACAGGTGAAAGTTGGGTGGAATAGGTGGAAAGCAGCCCTGAAAAGGGCTTGGCAGTCATCACACCAAAGGTACTGGTCCTCTCTGAATGCATCCTTCATCCCCCCCCCATATATGTAATATAGGTATATATATATATATATATATATATATATGTATTTATACATATATAGTTTATAATAATACATATATATGCATTTACACACATGTAGCACATATATGAATATAAAATATATGTATTAATATGGATACTGACTTATTCTATGCCTGAATTTTTTAATTTTTTTTTACATAAATTAATATTTAATTTGGTCAAAAACATTTTATTTATTTATAGAGTTTGGAATAATATACTTATTAGTAATAGTTTGGTGTGTTTTTGTTTTTAATATGATTATGTTGATCCTTTTACTAGTGTCAAACCATTTTTGCATCCATGATATGAACTCAACTTAGTTTTAGTTTTTGGAAATATTGCTATAATCTATTTTTTAGAATAATAACACCAACTTAAATAGTTCCTCCCACAGATATTTGCCGATTATTGCTGTATCTTTAAGAGAACAGGAATAAATTCGTGGGGAATGCCAATTACTTGTCAAATGAAGAGAGGTAACTGTCATGGCTATGAGATACTGCATAAGGCACAGAGTTTTCTGTAGGACTGGGAGAACTTTCCTGAATGTACTTGAACAATTGACTCTCATCTTGTGGGAAACTGAGATTGAATGAGTTATCTGTCATCTGTGAGGAGTCTTTGAGAAGCTATGAGAGTTAGCTGTCATTTTAAAGAAGAGTATGGAGGCATTTTGAGAGAACTGAATTTAACTTCTGTTCTGTGAAGAAAACATTCTGGTTCAGAGGACATCCCATGGAGAAGACATCCAGGCGAGAATTCTTTAGGGATTTTAACTGCCATTCTGAGAATACTAATTGGATAGGCTGAGATTAAATAGTCTCTGGACGAGTCAGCAATTAGAGATGAGATTTTTCTCCCCACAGCTGATATGCTGTTGAATATTTAAACACATTTTTGTGTTGTTTGTTGTACTTTTAGTAGATTCTATATCCAGTAATATTGATGTTTTATCTATGTCTATGACACTGGAGTTTGATACTGAAAAATAGAAAGTTTATGGAAAAATATGCTTCTGTGGTTTTTATAAACCTGAATTTCCTAATTAATTAATGATTAAGTAAAAATCAATGTTCCTGTACTTGAGGGAATTTATGAGGAAATTTCAGAACTTAGCTCTCAAATGGATTTGGGCACAACACAAGAGAATTAATAAGGTTATAAATTATTTAGCCAACTTAGCAGTGAGGTTTTTGTGTGTTTGTCTCAGAAATCATGTGAGATATGTTGTTCAGCATCTTGTACTTTTGTGACACACATTCATCCCCTGGATGATTGGTTTTGGATCTGCAGAAAGCTGATTGGCCTGGAATCTTACTTTAAAATTTTGCCTAAATATTTCTTAGCAATAATTCTTTTTCTCTGCTTTATCCCTCCCTGGTTTAGATATTATGACTCTATTTTCCTTATAACAAAGTTTATCCTAGGATTTTTCCTCCATTGTTGAGAATAATTTGTTTAGCACAGTTATCAAGTGATCTTTAAGTATCTGATAGCATTCACCATAAAAGTAGTCAAATCACGGATATTTTCCCCCCTTCATTCTCTGACCTTTTGCTTTCAGCTTTTTTTCTTGCAATTAGAGGATCTTGTTTCTGATTTTGCTCCTGACTCAGATATTTTCCTTTTTACTGCAGTAATAACTTTTTCCCTCCACAAACTTCCAGAAACAGGCTAAACAGGCTAACCTTAATCTCCTAAAAATAGTGGTGTGTGGTCCTAGCTAATCACCTGCTCACATTAAACTGTAGAGAGAAGATTACTTCATCTATGCTTCTGGTCTCATTTCCCTTGGACTCCAAAGTCCTTCCCTTTTAATGACTACCTCTGACCTGCCATGTCTTCTGCTTCTCTCCTATTATATTCATAGTTGTATTTCTTTTCCTTTTTATGTCTTGACAAAAAGCAAAACAAAACAAAACAAAAAATCTGCCTGCTGTGGATCAGAGTGGGAAAGTAATTGGACTGTGTAATGGTAATTTAAATGGGAAGATCTTTCCCATTCATTAATAGGCCCATGTGACCTGCTTAAATCACATGGAAGCCTAAGTCACATGTGGTAGAGGAGTTTGCTGAACAAGTAAAGCAGGAAGGGGTGGAGTAGGAAGTGAGAAGTCAGAGTTTGGAAGGAGAGAGAAAGCAGGCATCTGTCCATGGGTGAGAGAAGAGCATTTTGCTTGAGGGTGTTCATTTGTTGGAAGGCCTGATAATGTGTAAAGACTTCTTGGTTACTACGATGGATTTGGCTTCCTGGTGTTGAGATTTGGCTTTCTGGTGTCTGAGTAAATGTTTTTCTTCTGCCTTCTGTATGGCAAGTTTGTTATATTTTGCAATTCACAGCTATACCAGCATATTCATAGTCATTGTCAGTGCTATGAATATTGCCTTGGCAATACAGACTGTCACTTCTCTTGGGGGAACTGGTCAAAAACCCTCATAATCAAGCTCTTAAGCACTAGCCTGCAAGGTCACTTGTACTGACTCTGTCCAAAACGTGGGTTGGGGAGGATAAATAAATAGGAAATCACCTATTAAGGCTTACTATGTCCCAGGCATTCTTAAGTGCTGGGATACAAGTAAAGGCAAGCAAGGCACTCCTTTTCCTCAAGGAGTTTATCTTCTAATGGGAGAAGAAAACTCATAAAAGGACTCCCCTTAAGGGGGTGTTGCTTTGTTGGGAAATTGCCAATAAATGATGTGATGGTTTGATCCCAAGCAAGATGAGGCAACAGTTTGCCTATCAGAGTTCAGAGTCCCCATGGAGAGTGAAGGAGGTTCTTGTGAGGATGATGACTGGAGTGAAGATACCATGATCAGAAATTCCTGGAAAGCTTAGGATGCATAGGAGCTTTAAGTATTTGTGTTCTTAGGTATTATTTCATGGGGTTTTTATTGTGTGTGGCATTTTTTCCTTCTTATTTTGTGAAATAAGCTTTAATTTAGCATATATGTCCTTCGTAAGAGTTGGAAAGGTATGAGGAAAACAACTATTGTATTATATTGCCGACTAAGTGACACTAATATAGATAGAGTGCCAAACAAAGTACCTTGTATATAGAGGGCATTTAATAAATAAGTATTTGTTAAATTAAACTGGAATTTAATGACTCTATTAACATTTGCATCCATTTAATAACTTGCAGATATTTTAATAGTGTAACTTGGAATTCTCAGCCACATCTCTTTCTGCTTACACTAAGTCTTAATTGCTTGCAAATTTGTATTTATTTCACTTGAAAGAAAGAAGATTCTGTAGGTAAACTGGGTCCTGGCAGCTGAGCTGGCCCTATGGACAATCTTTGTTATAAATTCTCCTGAAATATCACCTCCTCTAGGGCATCTGCGCTAATTATGTTCTATAGAAATGTATTCTCTTTTCTGAAGAAATTCCATCATTATGATGATGTTGAGGCTGCTTAGGAAATGCAACCTGACTATAAGCTCATGCTATTTGAGGATTCCTTCTCCAGCCTGGGTAAGTGAAAACTTGGGTTGGATTGAGCCTGTCAGTGGTCTTCCAAATGTTTTCAGCATTGTCATATGGAAGAAAGATGAACTCCATTCTGATTTTCCCTGGAGGACAGAAAAAAGATAAAAAAAAAACCTCATGCAGAGTCAGAATTCAGTTCTATGTAAAGAAAAAAACTTAATTCAATATAGCAAACATTTATTAAGCACCTACTATATGCAAAGCATAAGAGTCAGTATGGTACTATGAAAGGAAAAAATTTCTTATAGTCATGGAGATGCAGTTTCAAGATTTTTTTCTCCCTCTGATATCTATTAGCTGTGTAATCATGGACACAAGTCACTTAACCCCCTCAGTAACCCGGGCAACTCTCTAAGACTAAGGTATGAATGAGTCATTGAACTATATTGGTGAAAAGGATTTCCACATGGACTATGCCTTGTACTGATCACATTGAAGCTTTAGACCAAAAATGTACAAGATATTGAGCTAATCCCTTTTCTCAAAGAATGTAAACCCTTTTCTTAAAAGGGTATAAACTATCCTGGGAAGAAATCTGCTTTCTAATTCCTCAAGTGGCGGTTGGTATGGACTACATGTAAGATATATACTTATTGATACTACAGAAACACTAACCACTCATAACTTGTGTATTTCCCAACTTTTAGCAACTTACCAAGGAGCAGGCTAACAATTAATTAGCCAATTAAGGATGTAGTACATATTTTGACCACCAGAGGGCATTCAGTTTACACACACATATACAGTCTTCCTCCACCTCTGACCTCCCCTTGGGTACTTGGCTTAAGGTTCAATATAGATTTAGCAGTATGATTTATGTCTCCAAATTACTAAAGCATAAAATTCCTCATCTCTTAACTCAAGCCCTGCATCACATTTGGTTAGTCCTGAATCTTAACATTTAGCAATTTAACACTAACCAAATTAACATTTATTTAATCATGGATAACCAACTTCAGAGTGTCTATGTAATTTTTTCAAAACATAGGAACATGACTTTAAAAATATAAAACAAACAAAGCTGTGGGGAAATTTCTGAGTAATAAAACCACGAAGAAATTGTTTCACTTGATCATCTCTCACTGATTCTCTCAAATGTAAACTTCCTACTTTTGTGATTCCCATTTTCTCCTGTTGATCAAAGGATTAGGGATGGAAGTTATGTATCTGGCATTCCTTTCCAATTCATTGTATTGGGGCAAGGAGACATGAGAGAGGAAAACCTTTCTTCCCTACATCTCACCAGCAGGTATGGCTTTAACATTTTATAGTGAGTAGTTTATAATTTGGGGTCATGTGTTAGCTCACATAATATCCCAGTCACAACTGGGTAGCCTGAAAGTATCAGTCCACAAGTACAGTGGCCAGTCACTGTCTGTGGCTGGTATGGCCAGAAGGGTATGTAGCTCTGCCACTTTCTTTCTCCCTGCTCTCAGAAGCTTGAAAAAATGGAACAAGAAGACAGACTCAGAATGTCTCTCAGAGTGAAGTCTGCAAAAACAGTCAAAGGTGGCTGGACCATGCCTTGAGCCCATAAGCAACATCCCACTTTGATTTGTAGCCTTTTCAGGAGCTGCATCATATTCTTGAACTCATGACCAGATAGGTCATTGAAGACTCCTCTACATTACCAATTAAAATCATCTAAGAGGAGAGTGGGATACTTTAAGATATGTTTCCCTTTTTCCTAGATGTTGATTGATGCCCATTTGTGGCAGATCCTTGTTCAGGTGGAGGCTGAACTGGGTGTCCCCTGAGATAGCATTTGATTCTGAGATTTGTTAAAATGTTTTCATCTTCCAGTCTAGATTATTCCTCTGTGTTCAAAATTCGGTGGGGCATTGCTGAGGATTATAGTCCAAGCAGAATAAGGCTTTATCTGTCTGTCTGTCTGTCTGTCTATCTCTCTCTCTATCTATCTATCTGTCTATCTATCTTGCCTGGGTATCAACTGATGGAGAGGAATGAACCTCCACAGAGGTTTAGTCTGGAGTTAGATAGAGAGGTTTAGTTTGTTCTAGAAACTTTTTGTCTCCTCCACCTTGCCCTTGTCCTTGAACTAGTTAGTCCAAGTCTGGATCTGGTTTTCTGGAGAAAATAGGAGTATGATTTAGTATTCTAAGGAAACTTGGCGTCATCTGATCTAACCTCATGGTTGGTGTTTGTCTTTCATGCTTGAAGAGGACCAAAATGGAATCACTATGTTGAGGTGTCCAACTGTGACTGATCAGACCAGTATGAATTTGGAAAGTTCTATCACAAGTTGGGCACAAATAGGCCATATGAACACTTGGAGTGGAGATTTCTCTAAATTTGTGCATCTTGTGTTTCTTTTGAGCTACTGCAATCTGCTTTACTCATAGAGCACAGTGCCTTCTTTGATTCAAGCAATGCCATGCTGGATGATCCAATGCCAGTATCTCCCATCTCTCACAATCAATACCACAGTTCTTCAGAGACACCTTGAGAGTGTCTTTGTATTACCTCTTTTGACTCTCATGTGAGTGCCTGCCTCGTTTAGTCTTTTAAGCAAGTGTATGCTTGGCGTTTGAACAATGGCCAGTCCATCAAAGTTGTGTTCTCTGTGGTAGAATTTGAATGCTTGACTGTTCAGCTTGGGAAAGAACCTCAGTGTCCAGCACCTTATCTTATCAGTTGATCTTTAGAATCTTTCTAAGACAATTCAAATGGAAGCGATTCAATTTTCTGGCATGGAGCTTGTATATTGTTCAGGTTTCACAGGCACATAGCAGTGAGGTCAGCACAATGGCTCTGTAGATCTTTAGTTAGACTGATCTTCAGATAGTGTAATACTTTGTTTCTCCCACACTTTCCTTTGGAGCCTCTGAAACACTCAACTAGCTCTAACAATACATGCATCAAACTCATCATCTATGTGTACATCCCTGGAAAGTATACTGTCAAGGTAAGTGAACTTATTTGAGTCATGCAAAATATCTCCATTATCTGTAACTGATGGTTCCACATATGGAAGGTGGAAAAAAAAGAACCTCTGTCTTCTTGATGCTAATCTTTAAGTCAAAATTAAGATTAGGAGCAGATGATCAGTCCATACTGTGTTACTTCTCAGCCTCAGAGGCTGCATTGAGTGCACAACCATCTATGAATAAAAAGTCACACATCAGCTCTTCCTCTACCTTAGTATTGACTTCTTGCCAAGTCCATGAAGTCAAGTTAAATAATTTACCATAAGTTCAGTAGTTGCCCTTGATGTTTTCATCCTCATTGAAGGTGTCCAACAACATTGCTGAAAACATCCTACTTCAATGTATGAGAGCAAGCCCACAGCCCTACTCTGTGGATGATTGGGGAAGTGCACGAGAATCATCCATTATCCAGAACCTGTGCCAGCATGCCATCATGAAACTAGTGTACAATACTATGAGCTTCTCTGGGCAACCAGATTTCACCATGATTCTCCAAATGCCCTCATGACTAATAGATCTATGAACATTGTGCACAGACCTCTGTTCTGCTCCTGGCATTCCTCCTGGGGTTGCTGGGAAGCAAACACCATATCAGCCATCCTTCAGCTTTTCCTGAAGCCAAAGTGGCTCTTGTGTAGATGACCACCTTTCAGGTTTAGATCAGTCAATTAAGGAGGACTGTAAAGGATCTTACTGGCAATGACTAAGAGAGAAAGATCCCCCTGTGGTTGTCCAAGGACAACCAATTTCCTTTTCCTTTTTGTAGATGGACAGTAGAGACATCCTTGAACTTTTGGGGTATAAGCTCCTCTTAACCCAGAAGATTTCTGTTAGCTTTTGTAAGAGCAGTGGACCTCTGCCTTTTAGACCTTTCCTGGGACAGAATCTGCACTAGGCACTTTGCCACATAAGAGGAGTCCAAGAGCATCCAAAATTTCTTCAGGTGGAAGTTTGACTAGAGAGGGATCAATTTTAACCTGAGGTAAATGGCAAATGGTTTTCTCATTGCTTGATGACAATCTATTGAACACACAATGAAAGTGTTTAGCTCATCCCTCCTGGATCATGTCCTTTTCATTGATCATTGTGGTTCCATTAGTATTGAGTAGTTGAGATGCACCAAAATCTTTGGCTCATAAATAGATTTCAAGGCATTGTTTTAATCTATGTAAAACTGGATTTCATTTGTCTTCTTACTGGGCCAAGAATCCTGCATCTTTCTAAGCTTTGTTTGCTTTTTACTTTTGATGGAGTTAAATACTGCCTTTTTAGAGATGGATGAGCTATCTTACTGGTAGATCTTGTAGAGTTCTCATTTATCATTTAGTATCTTCTGAATTTCTCTCTCATTTTCATCAAACCAATCCTTATGTTTGACAGTGTTCTGGCCTAGATGCGCAAATGTTTATAAAAATACACCAAATCTTTGAAAGCTGTATGCTCCTTTTCTGTGCTAGCGTGTTGGCTCAGCTTTCTCTTCAAGCCAGTAACAAGCTGTTCACACACAGAGAATCCTTTTAACTCCTCCAGATTTGCCTTGCAGACTTGAACTAGTTGATCTCAGCTTGAATCTGGCCTCTGAGAGAGCATAGGAGTATGGACTTCATGTCCTAAAGAAGCTTAATGGTCGTCTGGTCCAACATCATTATTTTACATATGAGGAAACTGAGGATGAGGTAAGTTAAAAGATTTGTCCATGGTCACAGAGAGCAAAGGACAGAGCTGAGATTCAAACTCAAGTCCTCTGGTTCCAAATCCAATACTCTTTCTGGAGCATCACAGGTAAAATTCCAGTGTATTGACAAGGAGGAGGAGGAGTGGGTCAAGACTTTCAGGGAGAGTGATTGGGTCAAAAGAAGTGATATATGGGAGTCATGTATCCTAAAAGCTTGAATGTGAAAGACATAAATTATAGTTAAAAAAACCTTATTTTTAACAGATAAATATAGATAGGAGGCATGGGGGTAGCTAGGTGGCCTGAAGTCAGAAAGAACTGAGTTCAAATCTAGCTTCAGAAACTTTCTAGCTGTGTGACTCGGGACAAGTCAGTTAACCTCTGTCTCAGTTTCTACATCTGCAAAATGAAGAAAATAACAGCCCCTACCACCAAGGATTGTTGTGAGAATCCAATGATATAATATTTATGAAGCACTTTGCACAATGCCTGGCATATAAATGCTAGCTATTATTAATATGTTATTATATTATTAATAGAAGTGCTATATAAATGCTAGCTATTATTGTTAGCGGCTATTACATATATGCTTAAATATGGAAAGGGTGAGAGAGAGAAAGCGGTGAGAGCTGAATATTTTCAGGGATAGTTTCTCTTCCTATTTCCAGGAGTTTTGGCTGAATCCTTAATCTCCCAATGTTATGTTTTCTCTCCATTTTATACCAATATCGATGCGCAGAAAATTTCTAGTTGAAAACAAAGACTAATGAAAATTTATTTGCTTCTTTTCTTCCTGGACTTCCATTTAAAAAATACTTTTGGATTGTTACAGCTAGGTGGCACAGTGGATAGAGCACCAGTGCAGGAATGAGGAGGACCTGAGTTCAAATCTCACCTCAGACACTTGACACTCACTAGCTGTGTGACCTTGGGCAAGTCACTTAATCTCAATCGCCTCATCCTGGGCCACCTCCAGTCATCCTGATGAATATCTGGTCACTGGATTCAGATGGCTCTGGAGGAGAAGTGAGGCTAGTGACCTGCACAGCCCTCCCTCACTCAAATCAAAGTCAAGTACATGT
>JAQQSK010008230.1:0-13595 GCA_028658325.1 Potorous gilbertii
ATCTTCTGAGATGAAGGTTGGAATCATTTTTTCAAGAAAATAACCTTCTATGGTCTTAGTTTTTTTCCCTTTTCTGGGCATTTTCCCAGCCAGTTACTTGACTTCTGAGAGTCCTCTCCACCCCTGGCCTAGGTCTGCCCAGCTAGTGCTTGGGGTCTGAGATTCAAATGCTGTTCCCCAGCCTCAGGGCTTTTGGTGGCAGGCCTGGCTGCTATTCAGGGTAAGATTAAATCAGGTTCTCAGGTTGGGACAGGGCCGCCTCCCAGGCTCAGTTCCCTCAGGGGGTTTATGCAGAGACTTTTTGTAATGGAGCTGCTGCCGAGCTCCTGTCTGCTCAGGGAGCCTCTGGCCACCTGCTCTGGGAGCCTCTGGCTGCTGCCGCTACCTCCCGAGGAGACCTGAGTCCTGGACACAACCCACTCCCCTCTCAGCCCATCTCTCTCACTGACCTGTGAGTCTGTGGGTGGAGGGACCTTCGTGGCCGCTGGAGATTCTGTCCCTGAAGCCTGCTTGGCTCTGCTCGCTCCTCTCGGTGCCGTGTGGCCAGGGTGGGGCAGGGCTCCGCTCTGGTCCGGGGTGCAATGGGATCAGTTCTCCAGGGCTCTCTGGACCAGAAATCTCCTTTGCTGTGTTGCTGCGCGGCTTCCACTGTTCCAGAATTTGTTGGGAGTTTTTTTTAGAGGAAATCCATGGGCTGTGGGTTCGGACCTAGTATATGTGAGTCTTTCTACTCTGCCATCTTGGCTCCACCTCCCTGAATTTACCATTTCTAGCTTTTGATACTAATAATTAGACTTCCTTCTTTTTTAAAAATTGAGTTCGTATTGATTTAGAACTATTTAGTAATTATATTAATTCATTGTTCATGGTGCCTTCCAGGAAAGAAAAGATTTTTTTCCTCTTTATCTCTTTCAATTAAGTTTATTTTTCTGGCTGCTTGATCTGAAGAAGTGCTACTTCATGACGTTTGCTACTCCTACTTTTTTCCCTCTCACTGAAGCACAATACATTGTTTTGTTTCAAATTTTCTTCTTGTCTGTTGGGTTCTGCTTTCTGATTCACTCTACTGTCTTCTTGCATTTTATGGGTGAATTCATCCCATTCACATTTACGATAATGATTGATAACTGTGTATTTCCTCCATATTATCTTCTTTTGCTTTTCATTCCCTTTGTTTTCTATCCTCTCTTTATAAAGATGGAGAGGGCGGGGATAGAAAAGGAGTGATCTCAGCAACAGATGTCTAGGTTTGGTATGATCTGATTCTGCTCCCTGACCCTCTTCTCTTCCTTTATGTATAGCCCAATAACAGGTCTTATCTTTTTGTTCTTTTCAGTTTCTCTTGAAAATATATCTTCCTTTGTTAAAGTTTGTTTTGCTTAAGATCATTTCTTCTTTTAATATGACTTTCCTTTTACCGCCCCCCCTTCACCTTTGCCTCTGTCCTTTCCCTTCTTGTTTCCCTATTTAAAAAAATCAATTTGTTTGTTTGTTTTGTGTGCATGTGTGTTTATCCTCTGTCCTTGGATCAGTTCACATGAGTGTGAGATTTAAGCCCCTTATATATTACTCTTTTCATTCTTTTTTTTAAGATCATTCAAACGTAATAGAATCATCCCTGGGATTTCTGTTGAATTGGTCTCCCTCTAGGATCCATTCTGAATATTAAGTGGAGGCAATGGATAGATTTAAGGGATTAGATCTGGTAGATAGACTGAAGAACTATGAGCAGAAGTTTGCAATATTGCATAGGAAGCAGAAGCAAAAAACTTCTCAAAGAAAGAGAAGAGCAAGAAAGTTAAATGGCTGAATGATTAGACTTTACAAACATCTAAGGAAAGGAGGAAAACAAAAGGAAAAAGGGAAAGGTAAACCCAGCTGAAAGCAGAATTCCTGAGAATAACAAGAAGAGATATGATTTTCTTACGTAAACTATGCAAAGAAATAGAAGAAAACAATGGAAGTGGGAAGATAAGAAATCTCTTAAGAAAATTAGAGATATCAAAGAAAAGTTTCATTCAAAAATGAGCGTGATAAAAGGCAAAAATTGTAGGGATTTAACAGAATCAGAATAGACTAAGAAGAGGTGGCAAGAATGAACAAAAGAATTACACAAGAAAGATCTTAATGTCAGTCATCACCATGATGGTGTGGTTACTGGACTATCGCTGGACATTGGAGAATGAAGTCAAGTGGGCCTTAAGAAGCACTGCTAACACTTTGACCAGAGAAGGTGGTAGAATTTTAGCTGAGTGATTTAAAACTCTAAAAGATGATGCTGTTAAAGTGTTGCATTCAGTGTACTAGAGAGTCTGGGAAACACAACAGTAGCCACTGGATTGGAAAAGACCATTTTATGTTCCAATACTAAAGAAGACCAATGCCAAGGAATGTGCAAATTGCCAGATAACTGCTCATTTCACATGACAGAAAGGTTATGCTTAAGATTCTTCAGAAATATCTGTACTGGAAAAGAAGGCTGATTTTCAAAGAGACAAAGAAACTAGAGACCAAACTGAAAACATTCCCTGGATTATGGAGAAAGCAAGGGAGTTCCAGATAAAACATCTACTTCTGCTTCATTGACTACACTAAAGCCTTTGATTGTGTAGGTCACAACAAAATGTGGCAAGTCCTTAAGGAGATGGGAGTATCAGGTTATCTTACTTGTCTCCTGAAGAACCTGTATGTGGGCCAAAAAGCAACAGTTAAAGCCAGACATGGTACAGTTAATTGATTTAATATTAGGAAAAAGATTATAAGGCTACTTATTGTTACCTTATTTATTTAACTTATATGTAGAGTATATAATGTTAAATGCTGGGCAGGATAAATCAAAAGCAGAAATTAAAGTTGCCAGAAGAAATAACAATCTCAGATATGTAGAAATCAATCTCTTATGGCAGAAAGTGAAGAGGAATTAATAAAATAAGGATGAAAGAAAAGAATGTAAAAACTGACTTGCAGTTTAACATAAAAAAATAAGATCTTAGCAAACAGGGAAAAGAAATAGAAGCAGTGACAGATTTTAGATTTGGGGGCTCAAAGATCACTGCAGACAGCAACTGCAGCCAAGAATAAAAGACACTTTCTCTTTGAAAGGAAAAGTATGACAAATCTAAATAGCATACTCAAAAGCAGAGACATCACCTTGCCGGCAAATTCTCATATAGTCAAAGCTATGTTATTATTTTTTTTCCCCAGTCACTATGAATGGCTGTTAAATTGAATCATAAAGAAAGCTAAGCACTACAAAATTGATGCTTTCAAATTGTGGAGCTGCAGAAGACTCTTGAGAGTCCCTTGGACAGCAAGGACATCAAATCAGTCAGTAAATATTAAAAGAAATCCATTCATGCTATTCTCTGGAAGATCAAATGCTTAAGTTGAAGCTTAAATACTTCAACCACGTAATGAAAAGATGGGACTCATTTGACAAGACCCTGATGTTGAGAAAGATTCAAGGCAAAAAGAAAGGGGGATAGCAGAAGATGAGATGAATAGGTAGTATTACGGAAACAATGAATATTGACTTCAGAAGACTGTGGAGGTTAGAAGAACTTGTGTGCTATGGTCCATGAAGTCACAAAGAGTCAGACATGACTGAACAACAACTATGATCCTTGAATGATAAAGTTCTGAGGAGACCCATATGTCAATTCTCCATATTAGAATGTAAACAGTTTATCCTTGATTAGTCACTTAGGATTACTTGGTCATATTTATTTGTTATGATTTCTTTTATCTCCTATGTTTGTACTGCAAAGGTTTTATTCAGCTCTGGCATTTTCATCAGTCATGTTTAAAGGTTCTCTTTCATTAAAAAACTATTTTTTTCATTTGTAGGATTAAACTCATTTTTTTCTGGATAAATTATTTTTTGTTGCCTTCTGAAATATTGTATTCCAAACATTCTGCTCATTTATGTAGTAGCTGCTAATGCTTTTGTGATTCTGACTGTGGCTCTTAATACTGTAATTATTTCTTTTGACTGCTTCCAAAATGTTTTGTTTTTTTTACCTGAAAGCTCTGGATTTTGGATGTAATGTTCCTTAGAGTTTTCATTTGGGGTTTCTTTCAGAAAAGTATTGGATTCTTTTGCTTTCTACTTTACCCTCTTATTTTAAGAGACCTAAGTGGTTTTCCTTTGTAATTTCTTGAGGAAAAAAATGTTAACTAGGCTTCTTTTTGGTCTTATCTTTCAGGTAGTACAGTTATTCTAATTTGTTTTCTTGGTCTGATTTATAGGTCAGTTTTTTTTTTATATATGAGATAATATTTTCCTCTGGGTCTTTTTTTCAGTCTTGATTTTATCTAATATTTCTTGTTGTCTTGTGTAGTCATTTGCTTCTACTGGGTCCATTCTAATTTTGAGATAATTTATTCCTCAGGTAAGGTTTTATATCTCTTGTTTCAAGATGGTAATTTCCTTTACAATTCTTTGTTCTGTAGCTCTCATTTATTTTCCTTTTTGCCCCTCTAGCACTGTCATTTCACTTTTAAAAAATGTTTAGGGGTTTTTTTTTGTAACTCTTACTTCATAAGTTTCAGGAATTCTAATTGAACTCATGCCCAAACTATGTTTTTCCTTAAGGATTTCTTTGTTGTTGTTTTAGAGTCGTTCTCTTTTTCTGGACTGAGGTCTTGAGAATCAACACAATAGTACGTGATGGGAGGTTGGATTATTTTTTATTTGCTCATTCTTCCAGTCTATTTCTTGGCTTCAGAATTTATGGTGGGGCCATGCTCTGTGAACTTCTAGGGGAAATGTCTAGGCTGAGCTTGAGTATTCTTGTGCCCTCCTGTTCCTTTTGGAGGGTATTGAGTCTTGTTTTATGCCAGAATGCTGAGGACACCTTAGGCTAAGCTCTGCAAACTCTCTGTACTCCTACAGTTGTCTTATCTAGTGAAAAGGCTGATCACTCCTTTCCTGATATTAACTCTGCAAATTTCTGGTGAGTTTTAGTCTGAGCAACATCCCTGTAGTCTTACCCCTGACTGGAATTTTTATCAACTTCTGCTAGAGTCAGACTTATCACCCATTTGAAAATCTGCTATTTTAGTGTAGCAAAATTGCAGGCTCCTCTTTGGCCTACTATTCTTGTCCTAATTATTCCATTACAGGATTCAGACTGAACTTGGAGGCTGGAACTGAGAGCTATTCTTCTCATACATGCAGAGCCACAGAGCTACTGTTTTCATTGGAATTTCCTCACACAGTATAGAGGTTGTTTCCAATCCTTGCCCTGAAATTCCACCTCTGGGAGCAGCTCCCTTCCTAAGTCTGTATTTGAGACCCACAATTGGATACTGAATGACAGAAGTTGCCAGTTGGTTCCTATTTTCCCACTCATACAAAGCTGGGCCCTTTTTGTATGGGTCTGAGTTTCTTTTTCTCCTGATCCACAGCCTCAACCTTCTTTAAATCCCAGTTCTGGTATGCTCTGCATGTCAGGACCCATCTCTGGTGTCTTCAGAGCTCTCTGTCTCTCTGTGCTGACTTGGCTTGAAACATGACTCACTGTGTGTGTGTGTGTGTGTGTGTGTGTGTGTGTGTTTCCCCTGGAATTTTCTGATGAGGACTCAGCCTGATAAGTTTTGTAGATCTATTCAAAGGAATTATGTTGGGGAGTTAGGTTGTAGTTCTTTCTGATGCTTCACCATCTTGGTTCTGCTTCTCTCTAGAATGCATTATTGAAGAGTTGTGAGTAGTAAGAAAAGGGAGAATTAAAGCAAGAATACATTTACCCAGAACAGGTTGTGCTACATTAATCCCATTTCCTTCCTTCACAATTATTTGACTATTGTATCAGATCCATACCATAGACATTATAAACCAGACTTAAGTAAGCTAGTTTGCAAAGTCTCTACTGATATCCTTTAGGACAAGACAGAGAGATATATTCAAAGTCATAGCTCAGTTACTTGAATTTAATACTAAATTAATAGTTGAACCAAGAACAGTGGTTAATGAATTAATAACATCCTAGAAGTTTCTACCAGAGTGACCTCAGATATATTTTCAGGCCTATTCTGTTTGATCTTTCTTCTTTATCTATGGCTTATGTGAAGGCTAAGATAAAATAAAATTTGCAGATGATCTAAACCTGAGAGAAATAATTCAACCACTAGAAAAGAGAATCAGGAATCCAAGGGATCTTACTATGATTATAAGCTGAATAAAATAACATACAATTTAACAGTCAACTGTTTCAAAGTTCTACTCATGTGCTCCAGAAATTGGCTACACTAAGTATAGGATGAAGGAGGCATGACTGGACAATTGTTGCAGAAAAGATCCCTGAAGATGTTAGTAGATATTATTGTTGTTGTGTTCATCCTTCATTACTAAAGAAGACCATGCCATCAGAGAAATGATGATATGACTTGCACTTGACTTGGTCTTGAGTGAGGAAGGGCTATGCAGGTCACCAGCCTCACTTCTCCTCCAGAGCCATCTGAATCCAGTGACCAGATATTCATCAGGATTACTGGAGATGACCCAGGATTCAATGGGAGAACTTGGACCCTTTAGGCCAAGGTCTATCCAGATATTCACTTAGGGTGAGGTATCATCCATTCAGTGAATAGGCTTGTTTAAGAAAGAACCATGGGATGGTTCCTTTAATGAGGCAAAGAAAAATAAGTACATCAGGCTGGAAGAGGAGCAGCAATAGTTACTATTGATAAATACTCTCAAGCCAGGAAGGTCCAGAAGGAGTCAGAAGTATTGTTTGATGGCCATGAAATCTAATTATATCTTAGGATTCATCAATAGATATGTGGTATCCAGACTTCTCCAGAATGAGGAAGGTGACAGCTCCACTGTTCTCTTGTTGAGAATTGATTGAGATAAAGTGTATAAAAATACTCTGCAAACCTTTAAGTGATATATAAAGTTCAGTTGTTATTGCTTTCCTGCCTAGGTCAGACCTGCCTGGAGGTCTGTGTTCAGTTATGTTCACCATTCTTAGAAATTATATTGACTATGTAGAGAGAAGAGGAAGGAATCAAGATTATGAAGATATGGGAAAAGTATGTTCTACAAAAATCAGATAAATGATTTAGGGGCATTTATTCTGAAGAAGAAAAAAAAGATTTAGGGATACATAATTATATAAACTATAATTACACATTTATAATAAAAATAGTATCCAGTTTTTATACAGCACTTTACAGTGTACAAATTGCTTTATAAATATGACTTTATCCAAACAACTCCATTATAATTATTTTCATTTTCACAGATGAGGAAAGTGAGGCAAACAGAGGTTAAGTAACTCACTCAGGTTCAAACTTATGCATCTTAAGCTAAATTTGAATTGAGTTCTTCCAGTGTTCAGGTCCTTCACTCTCTCTGCTGTGCCACCCAGCTACATGTCTTCAAGTATTTGACAAGCTATCAAAAAAGTTTTGGGGGTTTGTGTTTGTTTCCTCCTGCTTGGTGCTAAAGGATATAACTAGAACAACAGGACAAAGTTCCAAAGAGGCAGATTTGGGGTTGACATAAAGAAGCACTTCCTCCCAATTCAGTCTGGCCAAAAGTAGAATGGGCTGTCCCAAAGGGATGAGTCTCTCCTCGTTTCAGGATTTCAAGAAGCCAAAGGAAAACTCATCAGGGTATTGAAGCAATTCCTCTCATACAAATACAACTTGGACTAAATTTCCTCAAGGGTCCTTTCCATCTCTGTTATGCCATTTTAAAACCCGGGAGCTGGGGGTAGTTGGACACATAGAGCTGTACATGGACTTTTAAAACCAACCCCACTACCAACTCTATCTGGAGTTTTTAAGGCATGGTGTCCATTTGGGCTTAAACTTCAATAAAATTATTGAAAACTGCCAGACCATATAAAATAGATATTGGCAATATCCACATACACAGATATCCCAATAATGTATGTATGAGTATCTTTTCTATAAAGGTTCAAGTCCCACTTCTGATACATGCTTACCATGTGACCCTGAGCAAGTCATTTACCTTCCCAGAGCTATAAAATGAAGGTGTCAAACTGCAGGCCCAGGCTTCCATAGAGTCCAAAGTTTGGATAAATTAGATTAAAATGTATATGAGAAATGTTTAATAGAATAAATTAAAATACAATACAACACAGATTATGTTAATCTATGGTTTTTTTGAGTCAATAAGCATCTAATAGGGATCAATTTCTACCTGAGTTTGGACAGCACTGTTCTAGTCAACTCTGTAAGGCAAAAAGAAAAAATGGCAAAAATTTTAAACAAGAAAGTGGCAAAGAAATTTCTCACTTATACTGGTTTAAAGAGATTCCTCATCTAGAAGATTTCCACAGTAAAGGAAATCACAATCTCAGTCCCTACCCCTGTCCATAATTCATCACTGAAAAAAATGATCATTTATCTTCCATGTAAAAACCTCCAGTAGCAGTGAACTCATTGATTTCTTAGTTATCCCAAACCATTTTTTGAAATCTCTAAAATTCAGAAAGTTTTTTTTATTCAAGCCAAATTCGAACTCTATATAATTCCCACTTATGAATCTGTCAAATATTTGAGACAGTTGTCACATACCCCCTAAAGATAAGCACTTCTGGTTCCATTTAGCAAGCCTTAGATTTTGAACCCTTTCACTATTCTATTCATTCCTCTCTAGATGGGTTGTGGGTTCTCAATGGCCTTTCTAAAATGTGATATTTTAAAATTTAGTTAAAAGCTCTATTTATTTATGGCAGTGGTAAGTTCTGTTGAAGCATCACAAGTTGATGTTTGGAAATGGCTCAGTGTGACCATACTAGTTCCCAATAATATTTTTCAGCAAACGTGAGTCTTCACTTAGAAAAGAAATATACCCATTCCTTTGGTGGCTATTTTGAAAAATTAATCTTAATATTTCAATGTTATGATTGTCTATTTTTTATAAGAATCCTGGGAACTGAATCCACTTCTCCAGATATGGTCTCTTCAGGGCAATGAACACTGGAGCTCTCTCTCTCACATCTCTTCTTCTGGGCAATATGTTTCTATTAATTTAGTCTGAGAAAACATCCTGTGGCTACTTGGTTGCATGGTGGATTCATATTGAGCTTGCAATTCACTCAAATCTGTAGATTTGCATATTTTCCCCCAAATAACCTATTATCTGGCCATGTCATTTGATTTATAAAAGACTTTTTATAGATGCCTATTAGATTTGATGCATTTTTTTCTATTTTGGTTGTTGTTGCTTTCCAGCACTTAACACAATATCTGGCACATAATAGGCACTTAACAAATGCTTGTTGACTTGACTGTACTGGCCCATTAAACTGTTTTGGGTACTGATTCTGTTACCCTCTTTTGCCTGTCTCTCCCAGCTTTAAGCCAACTATGAATCTGAAGAACATGCCAATTTCACCCTGATCCTAAAACTGCTGGACAAAATACAGCTTCCTTAACCTGGACTTTTGAGATATAGCAGAGAACAGAAAGGTCTGGTGTTCTGTGGTCCATGGGGTCACAAGGAGTTGAAAATAACTTAACAAATGAACAACAACAAATGAAGCTATAGAATACCAAAGGTCATACAAAGAAACATGTAGCTCACAAGAAAGGAAAGCAAGACAGATTCATTATGCAGAGATGCTGTAGAAATCTTCCAGGTGATGAGATGATCAACCATTATTGGGGAGGATGATGAATAATATCCATCTCCTCATAAGAAAGGTGATACCTTCAGGATGTATAAAGAACTATAGAGAGATAGAGATAGATAGACATAGATACATATGGATAGATAGATGATAGAAATAGACATAGATGCATAGAGAAGTATGTAGAAATAGATACAGATAGATATAGATATATCTATATACACATATACACATATGCATTGTGTATGTGTGCATATGAATACATACCTATATGTCTACATACATATATTTAGACATACACATATACATGCATACATACATATATGACATGGCTAATGTAGGAATTGGTTTTTGCTTGACTATATCGATTATGGGTTTTCCTCTCAATGAGAAACATGGTGGGAAGGAGTAAATACAAATTTCTATTAATTAAAAAATTTAATTAAGTAGAAAAAAAAGTTCTTAGAACTGTTCCATTTTCATTCCTGGGAGTTTCGGAAAATTTATCATCGTGTTTATACTGTCCTCAAAAGTTGTGTTTTGTTTTTCTTTTAACCATGTTTCCTTCACTATAGAGAAGTTGTTCACTGGATTGTCTCTTTTTTTCTCAGTTTACTCATTGTCTTTTATCAGGTTTTACTATCTCTACTAGTCTCTCTACTATTTTGTCTATGGTATAATCATAATTAGGAGTTTTGTTTGCAAGCCTTCCCCTTCTCTGGTAGACAATTTTGAAGTGGGCTCAGAATTATGGCGCCCTTTCCCAATCTCTGATGCCTGTTCTCCATTTCCCTTAGATCACTCCTACCCATGGTTGGGTGAGGATCACTACCAGCAAAGGGTAGAAAGGACCAGTGGGACCACTGCCCCAGGGAGACTCAGACATTACAGAAGCTGGGCCTTCTCTCCAGTGTCCACTTGCTTCTTTCTTCTGTGCTACACCCTTTTCTCAAGGGCCAACTTTGTTATATCCCTTGTTAATGAAGGGCTCAGAATGGCAGGCTCCAATCAAGGACTAGGCATAGGATGATCATCCTGCCATACTGCTGAGGAAAAATTGGGCCTATTTTCAACTTTTCTATTCATCTCTTCCTTCTTCTTTTCTTCTTCTCCTTCTCCTTCTTTTCCTTCTCCTCCTCCCTCTCCTTCTCTTTCTCCTCCTCCTCCTCTTTCTCCTCTTCTTCTTCTTCTTTTCCTCCTTCTTCCTCTTCTTCTTCTTTTCCTCCTTCTTCCTCTTCTTCTTCCTCTTCCTCTTCTTCCTCTCCTTCCTATCCTTCCTCTCCTTCCCCTTCTTCCCCTTTTCCTCCTCCTTCTCCTCCTTCTCCTTCTCCTTCCTCTTTTTCTTCCTCCTCCTCCTCCTCCTCCTCTTCTTCTTCTTCTTCTTCTTCTTCTTCTTCTTCTTCTTCTTCTTCTTCTTCTTCTTCTTCTTCTTCTTTGCCACCTCCTTTCTTCCATTCACCTCCATCCATCACAACCACCAAGTTTTTTCTATTCCTAAACTAACCAGGGGCAGGTTACATTCATAGGTAATACTCCCTAGGGAATCCATTGAGTGATGGAGGAAACTCTGAGCAGGACATGGACACAAGCAAACTCATAGTACATGGATTTGGAACTGGAAAGGAACTCAGAAGTCATCTAGTCTAATCTCATTTTACAGATGAAGAAACTGAGGCCTAGGGACTTGCTCGAAGTAGCTCAGCTAATAAACATCAGATGTACTAACTACATTCTGACTATGGCTTTCTTTAATCTACTACTATATCAACAATGGTTATAATAAATAGCTAATGTGTTTATAGTGCTTACTTTATGCCAGGCATTGTGCAAAGTGCTTTACAATTATTATGTCATTTGATGCCAATAACCCTCTGATCTTCACATTTTGCCCAGACTAAATGGGAGGAGAGGAAATAACAGAATTATAGACTTAAATCTAGAAGAGGGCAGAGAGGTCATCAAGTCTAACTCCACTGCCATTCCCCACCAATTTCACAGATGAGGAAACTGAGCCCCAGAGAGGTCATGGTCACACAACTAGAGTCAAGAAAATTATTTGACCTAGGTCTTCCTGACTCCAAGACCATTACTCTATTTTCTATACCACTCTGTGATGGGTATGGGATAACTGTTTTAATAAACTCATGCTGATTTAAAGTGATCTCAGATTCTTTTTTCTAAGTGCTTCTCTGATTTGATTCTGTCTGCTATGAATTACTAGTCACCTCTACTGTAAAAATTTTCCTCAACATAACTGCCATTCTCTAGGCTAGCTGATTTAGCAATTGAATGTAACTCATTTTCTCCCCCCCTCCTTGATTTCAGGTTAAAGCCTTCTCTAGGACATTCACAAGTCTTCAGGAAACAAGTATGTTCTTCCCAGGCCTCCCTTTCTGGACAAGAGCACCCCATTGCTATATCTTAAGCCATAGCCTAAAAATCCAGCAAGATTCCAAAGAACTCTTTTCTGATTTTGCTGCAGTCTTTATGAGAAAAGAAGGTATTACCAGGAAGCAAAAACTAGTGCTTGGGATACAAGTGAGATTGATGTGATCACATGTGAGCAATACCTACGAAAGGTAATGAAAACACTACCTATGCTTCCAAGGTCTTAATTTTTTCACCTGGGATTTTTTCATCCTTCATGTGTGTGTGTGTGTGTGTGTGTGTGTGTGCGCGCGCGCGTGTGTGTTTGTGAATATTATACATTCTCCTATGAATCAGCAACACAAAATTGTTGGTATTGTAATTTCACCCAGCCCAGGTGAATACAGAGGGACAAGCAAGGAGGGATGCAAGAAGAGTGAGATGGGGCCTTCTTGGCACAAAAATAAGTCTACTTCTATCTTTCACCCCCAGAAAATAATTCCTTTGTGTATGTGCTTCTTAGAGAATACTCCCTTCCACAAAGGGAAATCGACAGAGTGAGCTCAGACTGTGTCCCTTGAGAATGTCTAGTATGTCTGTGGCCACATTTGTGGGTTGGCTGCGGTCCTGGCAAAGCACCTGTACACTGATGAGGAATTGGCCAATGACGAATTAAGAGCCACAGGTTCAACACGGCTGTGTGTCTGAGCCAATATTTCTGTGACCATTTCCCCTCCTATCAGGCCTATCTTTATCAAAGATAATAGGACGTGGCATACAAAGGAAGAATGAGAGCACAGTGAAAAATCACCTTGATAGTTGGGTATAGCTTCCCAGAGGCTTAGTTTCTGCCTAAAGCTTGTTGGTTCAGAAAGGGAGAGGCATTGCTCTTCAGAATGAGAATAGAATGTTGGAATTTTTCCCATACAATGAAAGTAGCTCCCCAATGGATTGGTTCTTCCTTAGAATTTGAGTCCTAAATTCAACTCTAACTGTGATTCAGGTTTTCCTGTACATTTGATTTTCAGTAAAAATAAACAATTGCCCCTTGACTCATTTCCCTACATGGGTAATTTTTCACTAGACAATGACTCTGCTCCCAAGAAGTCCAACCCATTATCCAATGCCAGTGTTACCAGGGAATTATCTTCACAGGAGAATAGGAATTCTTTTTCACTCCCTGGCCAGTACCCTGTGTAGCTTAACAAAACACAGTGGTAAGAAGGACTCTGTAAATTTCAATTAAGGAATCCCAATTATATAACAATTGGTTTACAGCTGTAGCCATTATTTTGGCAATTAACTATCCAGAAGCACATGCGCCTTTCAATAATTGCTTTTATCTGTGAAGGTTCTTAAGGTATTCTGTGTTTGGGATTTTTTTTAGGGGGGATGGATTGTTTGCAACTTTTGAAGATCAGAGACTCCAATGCTCCTTTATGGAAAAACAACCCATATTTTGTGAGGTACAAAATATAACGACAACTCTTCAGTCCGGAACTCAACGGTCAATGTTGTTGTTCGTCCTTTATTTTATTTTTATGTACCTATAAATTTATTTATTTTACTTTTTACATTCATTTTCACAAAATTTTGGGTTCCAAATTTTCTCCCCATTTG
>JAQQSK010008231.1:0-13595 GCA_028658325.1 Potorous gilbertii
TCATTCTTTTGGTTTTGTTTTGTGATTTCTTGGTTTCTCAGAAAGTCATTAGCCTCCATCTGTTCCATTCTAGTTTTGAGAGAACTATTTTATTCAGTGAGCTTTTGAACCTCCTTTTCCATTTGGCTAATTCTGCTTTTGAAAGCATTCTTCACCTCATTGGCTTTTTGAATCTCTTTTGCCAATTGAGTTAGCCTATTTTTCAAGGTGTTATTTTTTGGGGTCTCCTTTATCAAGGTATTGATTCGTTTTTCATGCTTTTCTTGCATCTCTCTCATTTCTCTTCCCAGTTTTTCCTCCACCTGTATAACTTGATTTTCAAAATCTTTTTGAGCCCTTCCATGGCCTGAGTCCAATGGATATCTATTTCAGATGTTTGGGATACAGAGGCCTTGACTCATATGTCTTTACCTGATGGTGAGCAGTTTTCTTCCTCATCAGAGAGGAAGCTTAGAATCATTTGGTCTTCAAGAAAGTAACCTTCTATGGTCTTACTTTTTTCCCTTTTCTGGACATTTTCCCAGCCAGTTACTTGAATTCTGAGATTCCTTTCCACACCCATCTGGCCTCCAGATCCACCCAGGTAGTGCTTGGGGTCTGAGATTCAAATGCTGCCTCTCAGCCTCAGGGCTTTAAGTGGGGGCAGGGCTGCTATTCAGAGTGAGATTAAATTCAGGTGCTCAGGTGGGAGCAGGGCTGCCTCACAGGGCTCAGTTCCCTCAGGGGGTTTAGGCAGAGACCTTCAACAATGGTTCTGAGCCCCTCCCTTCCCTGTCTGCTGCTGCCTCCCAAGGGGGCCCAAGTTATGGAGACACCCTGCTCCTTCCTCAGTCAGTCAAAAAGAGTCTCTCACCAACCTGTGGTATCTGTGGGTAGAGGGACCTGCTCAGCAGGTGGAGATTCTGTCCCTGGAGCCTGCTAGAATCTGCTCCTCTCGGTGTTGTGTCGCATGACCAAGGCAGGGCTGAGTTCTGCTCCAGGTCCGGTGCATGATGAACCTTTGCTGTTGATTTTTCAGGGCTCTCTGGAACAGAAATCTCTTCCACTCTGTTGCTGTGTGGCTTCCACTACTCCAGAATTTGTTGGGAGTTCCTCTTTAAAGGTATTTTATGGCCTGTGGGTTTGGAGATAGCATATGTGAATCTTTTTACTCCACCATCTTGGCTCCTCCCCAAGACGTCAAGATTTCTAGAACTATTTTCGTCTGTCAAAGAAAGTGGCTCACACATTTGGTCACTTAATATCTTAGTTCTTTATGCACTGAATTAGGAAATAGAAATGGAGGTAAGAAACAAAGATGAGACCAAGTACATATAAAATGGGTCTGTGATGGAAGCGATACACTTTTGAGTTAATTGAGAGGAATGAATTCTTAAGCTATCTGGGAAAAAATGAGAGGAAAGAAAATTCTTAGAAAAATCAGAAACCTTATTACTAGTAGGAAGGAAAATAGAATAACTGAGAAAATTCCAATAGCTACCAAACAACATACTTACTTTTTCATATTTATGAATCTCTATGGACATAATTTCCAAATCCAAAAAGGGCATTTGGGTGGAGGGATTAGGAGGAAATAGGTAAGATTTTACTGATAATATCTTAAAGTAGATCTCTTCTTTATAATCATACATTTGTAGAAAAGATAAGGTCCTACTGTGTTTATTTGATGACTATAAAAATGATTTTGTATTGTAAAATGATACCTAAAACCATTTCTTCTAGCAAGTGTCTCCCATACACATCTTAAAATATATCATTCCCTGAAAAAAAACCAAAAATAATTTTGTTCAGTGGACTTCTGAATGATTTGGTGAATGATAGCTCCATTAATAGAAATTTAGAATTCAGCGCCAAGCAAGATATAAAACAAGGAGACATACACATACCACAGTCTTTGTTACTAATGGGCTGCTACATTGCAGAGTGTATATAGATACCCAGACCTGGAGTAAGGGAGACTCATCTTCTTGAGTTTAAATCACTTAGTAGCTGTGAGACCCTTAGCAAGTAACTTAACCCTCTTTTCCTCACTTTCTTTATCTGTTAAAGGAGCTGGAAAAGGAAATGACAAATCACTCTAGTAATTTCGCCAAGAAAACCACAAATGGGGTCCCTGAGGATTCAATATAATTGAAATGAATAAATAATAACAACAACATTCTTATTAAGAATGTCTATCATAGTACAAATGAAAATGAAATTTCATATAAGTTGTGATGGTCTCTAGATGATCCTATCTGGAAAGGACCCAGTATTGGTTTCATTTAACTCTGTAACAGAGCTTCTTAAATAAAATCTCTAAGCATTCAAAAGATTTTAACCCAACTACCCACATACGAATAACCAAGTTCATGTAGTATTTGAATTTTCCAAACTATGATATCCAACTGAGTTGACAATCCATAAAGCAGACCCATCAATACAAATATCATGGACAATTACATGGGCAATTGACAATGAACTTGGTCTAAAATTAAAGTAGAATGGCTTGAATTGCCTTTGGGAAATTCTACAAGCTTTAAATAATCTCAAACTTCTTCAAGTAACAAAAGAACATCAAAGGATGTGCTCTTTTGGTGATACTGTTTAGTTAAAAATCATATGATAGTCTAGTCTCCGAAGACTTTAATTTGGAGACAATAGGAAAACAAAAGGGAGATTCATGGAGGATGTGAATAGGCTGCAACCTATTAACAAACAACTACTTCAGAGAAATAGTGTAAAGTGTGTAATCAGAAAGATAAAACTTGAAAAAGAAAAGATAGGTTCATTATGTCACAAGAATGATAACTAAGGGAATGGATGGAGAGAGTATGTCCTCCAATGATATCCACATAATATCAAGAACTGGTGGATTCCCTGGAAGGGAATGCTGAGAGAGCATGGACAAGATTGCACCCTGCGATAAGGGAAGAATGCATGCAAAATTTGAGGGAATACCCATATTGATCATATAACACAAATATAAAACAAATGAAATATTTTGTGGTTATCACTCTCTTCCTTTTAAAATGTTCCCTACTTCCTTTAGAGAGAACCTCTGTAACTTTTTTAGGGGGATGGGGAGTATGATATGTCTACTTTACATAGAATTTTTCATAGATATTACATGTTTTTTTAAATCTAATCTCATGAATTTTAAGAATTGGAACAATATTATATGCAAGTTATATCTATAAAGAAGGAGTCAAATTCGTGTATGTCATTTGTGGAATCAATCTCCTTGTTCCCATTACCACATCTATTACTCTGTCAAAATAATAGGCACTTAATAAATGCTTTTTGGATTGGAATAATAAAATGTGGCATTACCTGACCTAATTAAAAACACTTGTAGGAAAAAGAGAAGTTATAGTCACTTCTCCACATGCAAAGTAAAGTTTAGAAATGAGTCAATTATATAGATCATTCAAGACAAAAATCGTGTTCTTAAATAACCAGATAATTGAAGCAAAATAGTTGGCGGAATTATTTCTATAATTGTGTTATTTCTCCACTTTAGTTGTTGGTACAGAAACAGTCTCATATTCTTGAGGCAGTATTTTTCCTATTACCACAGGTAACTTTTCCTGGGGATATAGAATCTTCCTTTTACATTCAATCCTTAGATTCAACAAGTTTGTAGAGAATATCTAGAGACATATTCACAAGCTCTTGCATCTTGTTTTTCTTCCCTAAACACATGATTATTCACAGGTAATTCCTGGAACAGTCAGGTCTAAAATCTTTGTCACAGGATAATTCAAACACCACCAACAGACTTAAGTCAATGAATGACTAGACAGCCCAAATAGATCTTGTCTTAGATTAAATGAACAAAGGAAGTGTCAGGCACTTTATGATGGGCTTCACAAATATTGCCTCATTAGATCCCTACAACAACCCAGTGAGATAGGTTGCTATATGAATTATACTATTTTACAACTGAGGAAATTGAGGAAGATAGAGATTGTTCTGAGTTACCCAGCTATATGTCTGAGACTAGATTTGAAATCAGGCTTTGATCCCTTGCCTGCCATTTTATTCATTAGGCTACTTAGCTGTCTTAGGAAAGGAAAGAAGCCCGGAAAAAAAAGAAAGAATATTCTAACAGTAGGCAAAGACACATGAATGTCAATCATCATGAAATAGAGCCTTCCAAACTTGGTTAGCATTTCAGGATATTCTTTTCAATTGGGTTGAAATGAAGATTCTCAGGTGAAGTCTCATTTTTCAAGTAGGGTGAGGGAACCTTGTACATAGAGGTCAGTTAGCCCTTTCTGGGAATTCAGAAGAGTGAGTAACTTTTTTATCTCCTGTCTCACACTCACCACTGCCAAGACTGAGGCAGCTGTCTCTATTTAAATTGAGTCTCAGCAGTGCCAGACACATTTGTGATTAGCTCAAAGTTGCTTCTTTGCCTGTATTAGGAAGAATAAACCACCATCTCCTTGTATTAACCCAATTGGCTTTGATCCTATAAATCTGTGATCTCACTGATGAGGGTAATCTTTCTGGTGAGGCAGATTATGACCTATCCACTGCTGTCCAGTCAGGGAGGCTCTTGTCCAGGTGCTCTTGTAAATCGCTCAGAGAGATCCAGTAAGTGTTCTTCAGCTTTCTGCTAGAGACTAACTTGTGTGTCTCTGTGCATGTGTGTGTATATGTGATGCCTTTGACAGTCTGATGAAACTAATGGAACCCTTCTCAGAATAATGTTTCTAAATGCATAAAAGAAAATGTGTAGAATTACAAAGGAAATCAATTATAGTTTATAAATATAATTCATAAGCCAGAGCTAAGAATCCAATCTATAGATATTTGATACTTCATGGATGTGAATGGAGCCCATGAGTTGTCCAGGAATTATGCATTACTTGTGTTGCATGTTGAATCTTTTTTTAATGCCATATCTCTCCTCTGCCATACTTTATTCCACATTTTTTGTGAACACTTGTATCACACAGAAAATTCATGGCTGCTATGGACAACTAGGTGCCACAGTTAATAGAGTGCCAGGACTTGGAATTAGGAAGAGTCATCTTCTTGAGTTCAAATCTGGCCTCAGACACTAGTTGTGTGACCCTGGGTAAGTCACTTAATCCTGTTTGCCTCAGTTTCCTCACCTATAAAATGAGCTGGAGAAGGAAATGAAAACCTACTCTAATATCGTTACCAAGATAACTCCAAATAGAGTCACAATAAGTCAGATACAACTGAAAACAGCTTGATAATAGCATGACGACCATACATCATCTCCAAGATTCTTTGAGTGCCTCTCAACTTAATTCTTCAGATTCCAAGATTATATGACTTTTCATCCATTATCAATGAAAGAAAATTGGTTTTCCTAAATTATTTGGAGACATTTAAGTTGTAATTTCAAAGGTCTAAGAAATTTAATTTAATTTTGATGACTGAGAATCAAGGTCCTATCACTCAAATAGGTTCTCCATCATGGAGTTTTCTCTTTCCTTCATACCTTTCCTCCTCTCCATGTCCAATTAGTTGCCGTGTCCTATTGATTTTATCACCATAAAATTTCATGTATCTGTTCCTTTCCCTCCATTCACATCTTCATTACCCTAATTCTAGACCTGGGCTAAGCAAACTATATAGCCCAAAAGCCATACAAATATAGGTGTCAGGCCAGATTTGGCTCTGAGGCCGTAATTTGAAGACTCCTGTTCTAGACTGATTGGACATCATCTCCTTTCGTATAACCTGTGTTCCAGCTGAAACTTTCCCATTTGCCATTTCCAAAACTCAGCACTCTTTTCTCTGACTTGTCTGACAATGCTTACAATGATTTCTTAGAATCCATGACTTTCTTCAAGGCTTAAGTAATGTGCCATTTGCCATGAGAAGACTTTCCTGATTTCCTGAGTTGATAGCCCTTTATTTCCACTCATCCATTTTATCCTGAGAAGAAATCTTTAATGACCCCCTTGGTACCTCCTTATTGGTTTTGTGCTAGAAGGAATAGTTGATGCTTTTACTTCAATCCACAAGTAAAAACAACATCTTCTTTTTTTGGTTATTGCTGTTCTTTAGTCATTTTACTCATGTGCAACTTTTCATGACTCCATTTGGGGTTTTCTTGCCAAAGATACTGGAGTGGTTTTCCATTTCCTTCACCAGTTCATTTTATTGATGAGGAAACTGAGGCAAACAGGGTTAAGAGGCTTATCCAGGGTCACCTATGCAGTAAGTGTCTGAGGCTGGATTTGAAATCAGGAAGATAAGTCTTCCTGATTCCAGGCCTAGCATTCTATCTGTCACATACCATCCTACATCTTTTCTGTAGGACTCATGATATTACCTTTGATAAGTAACTGATATTTCATCATCACATGACTTAGACAAGTTGCTTCATCTCTTCAGGGTCTGAGTAGATCACTTCTTAATCCAGGGTCTGAGAACTTCATAAAAATGTATTTTGATAATTATTTTATATAATTGGTTTCCTTTGTAACCCTATGTATTTTATTCTGTGCATTTAAAATTGTTGTTCTTTCTCTGAGTTGAAATTATTACTTTTAGAAGAAAGGTTTTGTCAAAACTCATGTTTTTCAAGTCAAATCATGGAAATTAATTATAATGACTGCTCTTACGTTATATTATCGTGCTACGCTCCCTCTGCTTTTTATGGTTTCCATACCACAGAACAGGAAACTTTCTGCTCTCCCTTTCCTGTCTCCTTTTGTGTTGTTGACACCTCTCATTAGACTGTAAGCTCCTTGAAGACAAGGATATTGTCATTCAGCTGTTTCAGTCCTGCCCAGCTCTTTGTGAACCCATTTAGGGTTTTCACAGGACTATTTTTCTTTTTTATTTTAATTTACATTTAATTTTTAAAATTTAATTAAATAAATTAAAAATTAATTTAATTTTAAAAATTACAATTTAATTTTAAAAATCATACTAATTTGACTTTTAAGATCCTTCCTGAGCTCTTCCAAGAATGCTCCTTGTGCTTCAGACTAGTTTATAGTCCCTTCTGAAGTTTCAGATGGGAATACAGTCTCAATGCTGACCTCTTTGGTATTTGTGTTTTGGTCCTTGTTCCCACAGAAAGATTCTATGGTCTTTTCTTTTCTGCTTTGCTTCTTACTCATGATAATCGTCCTTTCCCTTGCTTTTGAAGTAAATCTCTGCATCTGGCACAGGGGGCTCTACCCTCTGAGAAGCTGTCCAAGAGTGAACCATGCAGCTGGGAGTGCTTAAATGGGCACAGGAAAGTCTGAGGGTTGGGTTCATATCTCCTCCAGTAAGAGGAGGAGGCTCCACGGGAGAACTTGTCCTTCATGCTGACATGTAGCTGGTATCTGGAATAAAGCCTACACTTCTGCTTCACTCTGGCAGTCTCTTCTCTCATAAGTTTATCCGGCTGATCACCAAAGAGCTAGAATAGGTAAGATGACCCTGTAGCCCATGGCAGTTAAGCTGAACAAACAAGTATATATGCCTTGATGAGATTTGAAAAAGTCTTTATGTGTGTTCTGTTCTTTGATCTTTCCAAGAGCCCTTCAAGGATGGTGCTATTGTTTTCTGCATTTCTAAGGTGAGGAAAATGAGAGTGGCAGAGTTTAGGTTTACACAAAAGTCATAGAACTTATAAGCTTCTGAGACACAATTTGAATTCAGGTCATTCTGACTCTAAACTCTGAGCTCTACCCTCTGAGAAGCATAATCTTTCCAGCTATTGGCAAAATTTTGGGTTTCCACTTTGCTTTCAATTCTGAAAGATAGATATCTTTCTTACATTCCTGAACTCCTTGGCAATCATAAATAAGAAAACTTTGGGAGGGATATTGACTGTTTAAGACCACTATTCAGTGCTTCATTTCTCCCCACCCCCTCTTCCCCCGACCCCAGTGGAGTATAAATACGGCCTTAAGTCCCAGGAAAGAAAGTTAAAATCATTTGCAAAGGCGCCTAATTCACAACTAAGTACTTAAAAAATACGAGGGGCAGGATCAGAGCATATAAGAAAAAAAGAAATAAATGGACTCAAAAAAACCACATAAACAAGCACAAATTGATCTGCTCCCAAGCCCTCAGAGGACACTCACACACAGAGTAATTCAAGATGGCTGAAGTTAATTAGGGAAGGCTTCCAGGAGGTGACTTTTGATCAGTATTTTGAAGGGTGAGGGAAGACAAACATTGTAGGTAAAGACATGCCAGCATTTCATTAATCCTTGGTAACATAAAACAGAAAATGTTTAATTAGTAATTCAGTTTCCTGAGGGTTTTCAGCAAATAAGAATTTAAAAAAAGTAATTAGTATCTGCAAAAGTGAAAGTAATTTTAAAAAATAATGCACTATTTGGCAGGCTTTAAATAGAACAGGCAATATTTATGGTGCTTGATGATAATGGAGCTAGCAAATGATTGATTAATTTCAGCTAAAAGAGTATTTAACTTTTGAAAACATTTAAAAAATTCCTCTTTGACTACATCACACTATAAGATGCACGAAATCTGGCAAGTCATTTCATTGGAAGTTGATATAATTAGCTCACATTTGGGTTGGCCTTTCAATTTAAAAAAGAAATACAGATCTTTTACCAAGGACTTTTTAGATCACAGAGCTCATTTTCATTGTATTTTTCACAGGATTTTTAAAGAATCAAGCAGAAATAGCAACATTTTTTATAGACCCTCTTCCTCTCATATATCCTCTTGTTGAAAGATACTCCCTGTATAGGAGGCAGACAGGTAGGAGGAGGGATAGACTGAACATGTGAAAGAATAGCCAGATTCATAATTTATAGAATAATATTTAGCCTCTTGGCAGATATTTTATTTTCCTTACTAAACATGGTAGATAAGTTAACTTCAGTCAATACGAGATTTCCTTCCCCATGGGAATCTTGATGGGAAAAAGCATATCTTGGAGAAAGTTAATCCTTTCCAGTGATATATCCATATCTATGTGTATACATATACACACATTTAAGCATATATATATATATATATATATATATATATTTATATGTATATATATTGGTACACACATATGTATATACATAGCCCTCCAGAGCCAGAATGTGCCAACCTGCCATCATATTGCCCCAAACCTATGAGTCCAAGCTATGGGAGGAGTAACTTCTAGATTCCCCCTAGTTCATCTTTAATAACTAATCTCTCTACATCGCAAAGAGATAATGTCCTCATCCACATGAGAGGCCCTATACCAAGATTATTCTAGTGCTGTAGATTTTTTTTATTTCTTTCTTCATTAAAAGGGCTATCCCATGAGTAACTACTTAAAGGGGACTGTTCATTGAATGGGTGTACCTCACTCAAAGTGAGAGTCTGATAAGACCTTAGCCTAAAAAAGGTGAAGGTCCCACATGATATCCTGGGCCACCTCCAGTCATCCTGATGAATATCAAGCCACTGGATCCAGGTGGCTCTGGAGGAGAAAGTGAAACCTTGCATACCCCTCATCACTCAAATCAAACTCAAGGTCAAGTCATGTCATCATCCTGGTGTTATGGTCCTCTTTGAGAATGAAGGACAAATGCAACAACGACAAACCTAAGTGATAGGAATTACCAAGGAATGCACTTCTGGCCCCAGATTTCCTGGACTGGGACCCATGAGGGTTCCCTATTAACTAAAACAGTTCAAGACTAGGAAGAGACTCATGAAGATAGAGCATAAAGTTCATAAAGAAGAAAAAATAAACATATAAGTAATCATAATATTTCTCTACTTCTGTCCCATGGAGGAGGAGAAATAGCCCCTGAATAGATGGTTTGGCAAGGCAATGGCATTGATCTCTTATAAATTGGAGTTAGCTTCATACACATTTTCTAGTGCAAATTTATCAGTGTAAGCAGAGAGCCTGCGTCATGAGTAGTCACATTCTTTCCCTAAATATACTCTTATATTCTATCTTATTCTATCTTATACTGAAGTCAATTGAACTGCAATTCTTTTTTAAGAATTATTTTGTTTTCAGTTACAAATTTCAGTTACAAATTACACCTTAAAAAGGTAACTCTAGATTAAGGACCCTTTCTAGACTGAAAAAAATCCATTGAAAGTGCTAATAGTTTTTTAAATTTCTTGCTACATTCATTTTCTTTTTTATTATAAACTTAACAATCTCAACAAACATAAACAGTTCAATAAATGAAGTACCAAAAATTGAGTTGTGTTTTAATTTTTCTACATCCCCTCCAACATTTGTTGCTTTCCCTTTCAATCATTTTAGTCAATCTGATAGGTATAGGTATAAAATGTTTTCTCAAGGTTGTTTTAATTTTCACTCTTTTAATCAAAGATTGTTTTGAACATTTTTCATGTGACTATAAATTGTTGTGACTTCTTCATTGGAAAACTTCCTGTTCATATTCGTTTGACCATTTATCAATTGGAGAATGACATATACTTATAGATTTTATAAAGTTCTTTACATTTTTTTGGATGAAAAAGCATTTATTCAGTTCTTACTATACATCAATCACTATGCAAAATGCTTGGCATACAAAAATAAGCCAAAAGACCATCCAAGCCATCAAAGAGTTCTTACATTTTTATGGAGGGGGAGGGGAAGGAGACAACATAAAGGGGAGTGAGGTCATGAGAAAGGGGTGGAGGACATGGGAATATACTTTGGAAGTAGAATGGAGCACTGGAAAAAGTTCTTCTCTCAGAGTCTGTTGTCCAAGGGTCAGGATCTTGTATTAGGGAATCTTTGAAAGATGTAACCTCATTCAATCCTGAGCGGGCAAGGGGATGTCCTTCAAACTCTTGGGCTCTGCACAGAGTTTACAGATGGCTTCCCAGGTCTCTTGGCATAGCTTCCCCCCAAGATGGCCTCCACCCACCCAAGCCAAGCTGCCAGCTTGGGCTGTCCCTCGAGGACATCAAAACCAGCATAGAAGGTCTGCATCAGCTCTTCCAGCACCATCAGATCAGCCACAGGGATCTGGTCACCAATGAGGAAGGGCTTGTCCTGCAGGAAACTCTGCTCCAGATGTTGTAGGAATTTTGTTATGAAGGCTATGTTCCTGTCCACTTTCTCCTTGGGGATATGGACATCAATGAGAGGGCCCAGCACCTGAATCCATAGCACTGTGCCAAATGTGTCTCGAATGGAATCATCATGCCAGTACACATATTCTTCAACCCATGCCCAGGCCTGAAGGTCTGGAGGAAACCAGTGATCTGGGGTCTTATATTTCTGACTCAGGTAGTGCAGGATGACCACACTTTCCACCAAAGTGAAATCTCCATCTTTTATGGCCAGCACTCTCTTCAGTCTGTTCACTTTGGCAAAATCATCTGTCAGGTGCTGCCCCTGGAACAACTCCATGCTCTGCATCTTGAAGGGGATGTGATTAACCTTGGAGAAGAGGTAGAGGATAGAGCAGGGTTGGGAGAGAAAGTCTAGGTAGAGTTTCAAGCTCATGGCTGCGACAGCCAGAGGGGATCTAATGAGTCCAGGTCTTTATATTTTTGAGATATGAGACCTTTTTCTGAGAAACTATGATCCACCTCCCCCCACCCCTCTGTTTTGTGTTTTCTTTCTAATCTTGGCTACATCTCTTTTATTTGTACAAAATCTTTTTAAATTTAATATAGTCAAAATTATTCATTTTGTACTTCACTATGCTGCTTTATCTCTTTTTTATTCATAAATTAATTGCCCAAGGGCAGAACCAAGATGGCAGAGTAAAAACAGGGGCTTCTTTGAGGTCTCCCCAAAGCCCTCCAAAAATACCTGTAAAAGATGACACTAAACAAATTCCAGAGCTACAGAACACACAAAATGACAAAGTGAAACAAATCTCCAGTCCAAGACAACCTGGAAAGTTGACAGGAAGGGTCTTTTCCACTGGGCAGGGAGCCAAGCTCAATCCAGCATGGGCCACACCAGCACAGATTGGCTGGAGCAGACCTCTGGGGACTGAATCATTGGCAGCTGTGGTAGTTTCCAGACTTCTCAACCAACAACCGCCAAAAAGGTCAGTAGGAAAACTCTGTGGGACCTGGGCGAAAGAGGAGCATGTTGTCTAGCCAGGTCCCCAGGGCAGTGGAGGCTGTAGCAGAAGCAGTAACAGCAGCAGCATAGCCTGCTTCCAAAGCTCTGGGCCTGCAGATGGTGGGGGGCAGATCTAAAAGGTTGATGCAAAACAACCGAAGCCTGGTACGGGACACCCATCCTCACTTCCACCCCCACTGGAAACAGAGTCGTACTTTGATAAAGAGTTAGAAAGCTAAGTATTTATTTGGGAAGATGAGTCAACATCATTAAAACAAACAAAAAAAAACCCCTCAGACTATAGAATCTTACTTTAGTGACAAAGATCAAAACATTCAACCAGTAGAAGACAACAAAGTCATAAATTAATTGCCTACTCATAAGTCTGATAAACTATATTCCATGCTTTTCAAATATTTTTTGTAATATCTTTCTTTATGTCTAAGTCATGTATTCAATTTAATCTTATCTTGGTAAATGGAGTAAGAGATGGGTCTATGCCCAATTTCTGCCATACCACTTTCTAGTTGTATACATACATACATCTACGTACACATATTTGTGTGTACCAGTAGCCATCTCTAGAGTGGGGGGTGAGGGAAAGAATTTTTTTTAAAAAGGAATTTACCAGGGTGGAGCCAAGATGGCAGAGGAGAAAGACTCACATATGCTAGCTCTGAACCCACAACCCATAATTATCTATAAAAAGAACTCCCAACAAATTCTGGAACAGTGGAGCCACGCAGCAACCAGGTGAAGGAGATTTCCGTTCCAGAGAGCCCTGAAAAACCAATCCCAAAGGTCCGTTGCGCGCCTAACGGGAGCAGAGCCTTGCCCTGCTCTGGCCACGCAGCTCTGAGAGGAGCGAGCAGATCTGAGCAGGCTTCAGGAGCTCCATTACTGAAGGTCTCTGCATAAACCACTGAGGGAACTGAGCCTGGGAGGTAGCCCTGCCCCCACCTGAGAACCTGATTTAATCTTACCCTGAATAGTAGCCAGGCCTGCTGCCAAAAGACCTGAGGCTAGGGAGCAGCATTTGAATCTCAGACCCCAAGCACTAGCTGGGCAGACCTAGGCCGGGGGTGGAGAGGACTCTCAGAAGTCAAGTAACTGGCTGGGAAAATGCCCAGAAAAGGGGAAAAAAAATAAGACCATAGAAAGTTATTTTCTTGGAGAACAGATGATTGCGCCATTCCTCACGGACGAACAAGACCAATGCTTACCATCAGCTAAAGACATAGGAGTCAAGGCCTCTGTATCCCAAACATCTGAAATAGATAACCCATGGGCTCAGGCCATGGAAGAGCTCAAAAAGGATTTTGAAAATCAAGTTAGACAGGTGGAGGAAAAACTGGGAAGAGAAATGAGAGAGATGCAAGAAAAGCATGAAAAACGGATCAATACCTTGTTAAAGGAGACCCAAAAAAATGCTGAAGAAAATAATACCTTGAAAAATAGGCTAACTCAATTGGCAAAAGAGGTTTAAAAAGCCAATGAGGAGAAGAATGCTTTCTAAAGCAGAATTAGTCAATTGGGAAAAGAGGTTCAAAAGCTCACTGAAGAAAATAGTTCTCTCAAAATTAGAATGGAACAGATGGAGGACAGTGACTTT
>JAQQSK010008233.1:0-13594 GCA_028658325.1 Potorous gilbertii
AAATAGCACCTTGAAAAATAGGCTAACTCAATTGGCAAAAGAGGTTCAAAAAGCCAATGAGGAGAAGCATGCTCTCAAAAGCAGAATTAGCCAAGTGGAAAAAGAGGTGCAAAAGCTCACTGAAGAAAATAGTTCTCTCAAAATGAGATATAAGGTCACTGTATCCAGATGGCTCAGGAGGAGAAAGTGAGGCTGTTGACCTTACACAGCCTTCTTTCACTCAAAAAAAAGTCAAGTACAAGTCATGTCATCATTGCTCTGATGACATGGTCTTCTTTGGCAGTGAAGGAAGAACACAACACCCCCTTTAATTTCCAGTTAAATAATTTAAGTGATCATTTCATGGTGCTTAGGAAACTGTGTATTGGTACTAATTATAAATTAATTTGGAAATGCAGTCTAGTAATTTCTTTATTTGCACTGACCAGTTAATAGCTTTAGATTCTGATTTAAAACAGGTGATCACAGAGTCTTGTTGGAATCTAAAATTCTGTTATAGATTTCTTTAAAAAAATTGCCTTGATAGAGGTGAATTTGAAAAGGTGGAACAAAGGCAGGGATTCACTTTAGCTCTCCCCCAAGCCCCTCCAACACAATGATTCAAAACAAATTCTATAAAAAATAGAACTCACAAAAAGATGGAATGAAACTCCTAAAAATGTGGAGGAAAAGTCCATTGCAACAGAGTAAGAGTGGAGCACAGTTTAAGACAGGTTGTGCCAGTACAGCCCTGGCCCCAGAAAACCAGAAGTGGGCCTTGTGGCAAAGACAACTTAAAAAGTCAGAAGGAAAGTTATGTCACACCTGGATGAGAGCAGGAACATTCATGGCTCCAGTAAACCAGTAGCAGGCCTTGTGAGCCAGTAACTAATCAGCAGCAACAGCAGCTGCAGTTTCAAGAGCTCTCATACCACAGATTACAATCAGATCAAATAGCTGGAGAGAAAGACATTATAGGTCTTCCTTTAATAGCACTGAATTAGAACTCTGTTTCTTTGCTCAATGTCAAATATAAGTTCCAGTCTTGGGTTGCCACCCCAGGGCAAGAAGAAGCACTATCACTGCAATGGAACAGAGAACCTTGTCACAGACGTAGGACAGAAAAGAGGGCATGTGGTCAGTCAGAGACCAGAGTACAGGTGAGGAGAGCAACAAACACCTCGTAGATTTTACCAACGTGGAAGATCTAAAAACTTATAAGTCCCTAGAAGTACCTCTGAAAACAGTGACACAAAACTCTTGAAACTTAAGATAGTGGGCTCTCCACCATGGAAGCAGAACCCTAATTTGACGGAGTAAAAAACCGAGTAACAGTGTGGGAAAATGAGCAACCAACTGAAAAGAAATTCTGACCACAGAATGTTACCACTCAGAAGAAGATAACAAAGTTAAAGTTCTTATGTCAAAAGACTCCAAGAAAAATTTGTATTGATTTCCGGACATGAAAGAATTTAAAAAAGATTGAGAAAATCAATTAGGAGAGGTAAAGGGAAAATAAGGGAGAGAAATAAGAGTGACAAGAAAATCATGAAAAACCAGTCAACTGCTTGGTAAAGGAGACACAAAAAGTACTGAAGAAAATAAGATCTTAAGAAACAGACCAGGCCAAATGATAAAAGAGGTCCTTTGAGGAGCAGAGTACCTTTAAGAAGAAAAAATGACTAGATGAAAAAAGAGACACAACAAAATCACTGAAGAAAAGAAATCCTCAAAAAGTGGAACTGACTGAATGGAAAAGGAGGAAAAAAGCTCACTGAAGAAAACAATTCCTTAAAAATTAAAATTAAACAAATTGAAGTTAATGACTTTATGATAAATCAAGAAAAAAAATCAACTCAAATTACAATAATAAAAAATAGAGAAAATATAAAATACCTTGTTGAATAAACAGCTGGTCTGATAAATAGATTCAGAAAAGATAATTTGAAATTAGTGGATTACATGAAAACAATAATAATAAAAAGAGCCTAGACATCATCTTTCCAGAAATTATAAAAAAAAACTGTCAGAGGGTAAAATAGAAATTGGAGGAATCCACAAATCACCTCCTGAAAGGGATCCCGAAATGAAAAACTTGAGGAATATTATAGTCAAATTCCAGAGCACCCAAGTTAAGGAGAAAATATTGCAAGCAGTCAGTTAGTAAAAAGTCAAGTATTGCAGAGCCAGTCAGAATAACACAAGATTTAGGAGCTTCTAAATTAAAAAAGATATAAATTAGAGGGCTGGGAACATGATATTTTAGAAGACAAAGGAGTGAGAATTATAACTTGTCCTCCCAAGAATAATACATGTAGTAAAACTGAGTGTAATCCTTCAGGGGAAAAATGAACATTCAATGAAACTGAGGACTGTCAGACATTCTTGAAGAAAAGACCAGAGCTCACTAGTAAATTTGATTTTCAAATGCAAGATTCAAAAAAACATAAAATTAAGCAGGAAATAGACATCCTAAAGAATTTAATGATGTTAAATTATTTACATTTTTACATGGGAAGTTGATACTTGTAACTCCTAAGAACTTTGTGTTTGTTAGGGTAGTTAGAAGGAATACACACACACACACACACACACAAAAGGGACAGGTGTCAGTTGAATATGCTGTCAAGATAAATTTAAAAAGCATTAAGTTATGGGAGAAGAATATACTTGGTGAAAAGGCACATGATATAGGTAGAATAGGGTAAATTATCTGACATAAAAGGGGTAAGAAAAAAGTTTTTCAGTTGAAGGGGAGATAATGGATGTTAGTGGGAGTAAGTGAAGCTTACTGTCATCAAAATTGGCTCCAAAAAGGAATAACATACACAATAAATTGTGTAGAGAAATCTCTATTATCCTATAAGAATGTAGGAGGGGAAGAGTATAAGAAAAAGGGGAGTGATTGAAAAATGGTCGGGTTGGGGTAGGGGTAGTGAAAAACAAATCACTTTTGAAGAGAGATAAGGTGAAAGGAGAGAGAGAGAGAGAGAGAGAGAGAGAGAGAGAGAGAGAGAGAGAGAGAGAGAGAGACAATAAATGAGGAAATAGAATGGAGAGGAATACAGTTATCTATACTATGTATGAAAAGATATGAAGCAAATTTCTCTGATAAAGACCTCATTCCTCAAACATATAGAGAACTGAGTCAAATCTAGAAAACAGAGGCATTCCCCACTTGAAAATGATCAAAAGATCTGGAAAGATTTTAGATGAAACCGTCAAAGCTGTCTATAACCATATGAAAACAAATGCTCTCAAAAACTACTGATTGGAGAAATGCAAATTAAAGTAATTCCAAGGTACTACCTAATACCTATTAGATGGGCTAGTAGGACGGGACAGTAAAATGACTTGGAGTGGGTACAGGAAAAAAAATAGACGTTAATAAGTTGGTGGAGTTGTAAAGTGATTTAGCCATTCTATTTAGTAATGTGGAAATATAGCCAAAGGGTAAGAGAACCGTGCATATATTTTGACATAGCAATTGTGATACTGGATCTATATCCCAAAGGAAAGGGGGAAAAGGAACCAAAAAGAAAAAGTACCTATACTTACAACAATATTTATAGCAGCTCTTTTCTGTTGGTGAATAATTTCAAAGAGAGATTTCCATCATTTGAGAAATAGTTGAACAAATCATGCTATGTTCTTATGATGGGATACTATTGTGCAATAAAATATGGTAATCAGGACACTCATTGAAAATCCTGAAAGACTGATATGAGCTGATGCAAAGTGAAATGTACTTTGTACATAGTAACAGCAATAGTGTATGATAAGCAACTGTGAATAGCTTAGCTACTCTCAGCCATGCAATGATCCAAGACAGTTGTGAAGGACTTATGATGGAAAATGAAAAGGCTATCGATTCCTAGAGATAAAAGTGATGGTGTCTGAATACAGAACGAAACATATATGTATGTATGTGTGTGTGTGTATATATATATATATATATATATATATATATGTATGTATACATATACATATATATGTACTTTATTTTTTTGAAGTTATTTTTTGTCTGTTTTCTTTCACAACATAACTGGTATGGAAATATTTTGCATAACATCACATATATAAACTCTATCAAATTTCTTGCATTCTCAGTGAGGGAGGGTGGAGTGGGGAAGGAAGTAGGTAGACAATTTGGATCTCAGAGTTTTAAAAAGGAATGTTAAAATTTGTTTCACCATGTAAGTTGGGCAAGTAGAGTAAAGTAAAAGTAAAGTAAAAAAAATTGGCAGGCTACCAAAAACAGAACTGGTTTTCATATTTGCCCTCTTATATGTGGTATTATGTCCTTGAATTCACCATATATATGGATCTGTCATTTGTAATACTTTCCTAAATGTACTATCATGTGCTATCATACTTAAACCTGACATGAAGAGACTGAACAATATAGAGGATAGATTTCCTAGAGGAAGGAAGACATGAGACCTGCCTGTTGCTCCTGCCCCAGGAAAAGTCACATATCCCTCTCTGTGCTCCTGGCATTTTCCTTAGACTGTAACTTATAGAACATTTGTCTTTCTGCTTTGATAGAGGAAGTTCCTAACATCATTGAAATGAACAGTTTAAAATCTCCCTCTTCTCCTTTTCCTGTTAAAATACAATTAACCCCATAAAGAGATCTAGTATACATAGTTTTCATTGCTGTTATTGAAAAATTACAGCATGATGTCTTTAGACTACGTATATCTTTCATAGCAGGGGTAATCTTTTTTTTTGGAAAACATAATTTTAATTAATTTCTTTAAAATTAATGAGTTTTATACTTTGATTAATAAAGATGATAGCTTGCTGGAATGAATTTTGGTCAGCAAATTAGAAAACACTATTCAGGAATAGTTGAGTAGCGTGGATGTTATTTTTCTTTCTGAAAATAGAAGTGATACATAATTCTCTCAGCAACTCATGCACTTTCTATGGAAGTAGATGGGGAGGGGAAGGAGGCCTTCAGTGCCTTATCCTTGACTGATAGATATACCATAATGAAAGTAGATATAACAAAGAAAGCTCATTGTCTAAGTTGACTGTGAAAGCTCATGATTTAGTAACTCATACACTGGAGCTTATCGTGCAACTCTATCATCAAACCTCATGATTTATTATGCAGCACTGAGGAGCTTACTTAGTATCTCTATTGAGGCACTTTGTGATTTACTGAGTAATATAGTGCAGCTTATCACATCCCTTGATAACAGAATTCTGATTTACTGTAAAATTGTTGTCCCAATCTGTTTCTAAAGAGGGAAGAGCTTGGTTAACATTTCCTCATTATAGACAAGCCTCATCAGATACCATTTTCAAAACAGATAATATCACCAAAAATGATAACACCCTGTCTTTTCTAAGAAAGGAAATAATTTACTTGGTAAGCTGTAATTTGTTTTAATTTCAGGAAAGAAAAGTATGATTTTTAATTTGACCCTAAGCAAATGAAGTGTCATTTACTTCATGAAATGATGGACACCAATGGTATATTACTTAATGACATAGGCATTTTTTTAAAACGTCTGATACTCAAAATATCCTAAAAAATAACAATTGCATTCTCTGTAACGTTTATTCTAATGATTTTATATAATTGGACTTATCTGTTTCTTTCTCTGGCCCTCACCATTATTCATAGCATTGAGAGACTGAATTAAGAATTCCTATTGTAAGCTGAATAGTAAATAACCAAGTGGCCAGTTAAGCTTTGCATTAATTAGGAGTGATTTTTTTTCTGCATCAGATAAAGGATAAATTGCTGTTATAGTGAAAGGAAATAATTCTTACCTATGACTATTATTTGTAACTCTAAATGAAAGACTTTAAAATTTTCTTAAATTCCTATAAAATTTCCTTATTGCAAAGTCTTTCCTGCAGGTAGACATTGAGTTCTCTTGAAACTGATAATTTGATAGTTCTGTGATCTCATCAAAGCTGATTTTCACTCCAGATGTATAGAACACAAATCATTCCTCTCATGTCATTCTGTTAGTTTCTTTTCCACCTCCTCAACTAACTCATTCACAGTGTGCTATTTTAGCTCTATACTATAGATCTCTTAATATTATACGAGTACTATAAACTAATTCATAGAGAGTAGAGAAAGAATAATTTTCGCTAAAATAAAAAAAATGTGAAAGTCAATATCTCTGAAAGATTTAAGAATTCTAATCCTCCCATAATGGATTTTAAAGGAATTATTTTCAAGAATTTTACTTTTGCATTGATAAAGATAAAGGATTTAATATTCATAAGTCACATTTTTGTACATGGCCAATTAGTATTGTTTTCTTTCGCATATTGTTATTTTTTTTGTTTTCTTTCTCTTTGAGGAAGTGTGGGAGGGAAAGAAAATGAATATATTTTTCAAAGAAAAATGTTATGTAGGTATTAATGAAGTACGAAAAGGATAAAGGACATCTGGAAGTGGTCAACACACTTGGATTACCTGCACTAGAAAAAATAAGAATAGTGGATTGATTGAATTCAATAGGTCTGAGCTACTATAGGATTAAAGTAATTTTCTGAACTAAGTCTGGCAAAAAATATGGTCATCTCTTAGTAAGGCAAGATTGCAGGATCACTTAACAAGAGAGGAAGTGTCCCAGTTCAGAAAGAAAAAGAGTATGATTAAATGTACAAGCAGATGAGCAATGAGATTGGGGAAATGCTTGACTGCTTTACTTCTACCTGGGCAAGACAAAAAGAGCAAAAGTCCTCAAAAGGAAAAAGAAGAAGAAAGCAAAAGAAAAAAAGGAAAATAATGAAAAAAAGGGGGAGGAAGGAATTTGTGTACCATGAACCAGACCTGCTATCTATTATCCCTTGCTCTTGAATATTCGATTAGCATCAGGTAAGCCATTTGGGGTAATTAATTAGGCTATTATTTTGCCTAATCATGGCTTCTATGTTCTTTTTTTCCTTTGCTCCTTATATGGTATATAACTTTGATTCTTTAGGATTGCATTTTTTTAAAGAATCAATAGCCACACAGTATCACTAAAAGACATCTACATTGTTACGTTTTAATGTGACCCTTGATTCAAAAGATTGTGTTCATTAATTAGCCCATCAATAAGGATCTATGAGCTGTCTACTACGTTCCAAAAAGTGAGCTATATGACTATATGCTAGGATACATACAAAGACTGAAAAAATGGCTATTCATTAGGAATTTTTATTCCAGTGGTGAAGGCATAAAGTGATAAATCATGTTTCTCTTTACATTTGGATGCACAATAAAGATAATTCATTCATTTGCCTCTTTAACGTGAGTCATCTTTCTATCTCAGTATTTAAAATCCTAAAATATGATGCTTTTAAAGTGCTGCACTCAATATGTCAGCACATTTGGAAAACACAACAGTACCCACTGGATTGGAAAATATCAGTTGATATCTCAATCCTAAAGAAGGTCAATGCCTAGGAATGGTCAATTGCTGAAAAATTGTGCTTATTTCATATGCCAACAAGATTATTCTCAAGGTTCTGCAAGCTAGGCTTCAACAATATGTGAACTTAGAATAAGCAGAAGAGGAAGTTGGTTTTGAAGAGGCATAAGAACTAGAAAACAAATAGCTAACATTCAGTGGATTATGGAAAAAGCAAGGGAGTTTCAGAAAACAAACAAATAAAAACTATCTATTTCTGCTACATTGACTATACTAAAGCCTTTATTATGTGTGTCACAAGAAAATATGGCATGTTCTCAAAAAGATGAGAGTGCCAGATCACCTTACATTTTTCCTGAGGAATTTGTATGGGGGCCAAGAAGAAACCGTTAGCTACCAAACATGGAACAACTCATTGGTTTAAGCTTGAAAGAGGAGTATGACAAGGGTATATATTGTCACTTTTTTTAAAATTCAACTTCTATGCTGAATAAATCATGTGTAATACCAGGTTGGAGGAATCAAAAGCCAGAATTATGGTTGGTAGGAGAAATATTAACCACCTCAGATATGCAGATGATATCACTTTGATAGCAGAAAGTGATGAAGAATTAAGAAGCCTTTTCATGAGAGTGAAAGAGGAGAATGTAAAATCTGGCTTGAAGCTTAATTAACAAGCAAACAAACATCCAAAAGCAAACAACAACAAAAAAGATCTTGGCAACATATCCATTACCTCTTGGCAAATAGAAGAAGAAGAAATGGAAACACTGTCAGATTTTACATTGTGGGCTCAAAGATCACTGTAGACGATGACTGCAACCATGAAATTAAAAGGTGCTTGCTCTTGGAAAAAAAGCTGTGGCAAATCTGGACAGCATACAAAAAGCAGAGAAATCATCTTACTGACAAAGATCCCTGTAGTCAAAACAAATAGGGTTTTCTTTTTTCTCTTAGGACTCTATGACTGTAAGAATTGGGTTATAAGGAAACCCATGTGCCACAAAATTAAGGTTTTTGGATTGTGGTGCAGGAAAAAAAAATGGAGTCCCATGGACAGTAAGGAAAAAAAATCAGCCACTATTTGCAAATAAATTAATTCAGGCTATTCACTGAAGGGTTAAATACTGCATTTGAAATTTGAATGCTTTGGTCACATAAAGACAATAATGGACAGATGGTAACAAACCTTGGTATTGAGTAATATTGAAGGAAAAGGAAAAGAGGACGGCAGAGGTTAAGGTGGATAGGTAGTTTTATCAAAACAAAGAACATTAACTTGAACAGACATTAATAGAAAGTGGAGGATAATTTGATATGCTATGGTATGGTATATGTGGTCCACAAGGAGTCAGACATAGCTAAATAATTAAACAACTGTTTCCATTTAACTTCAAATTCCTGTTGTTTTCTGGTTTCATTTATAGGAAGAATGTCAAAACTGGTATAATTTAGCTGCTCTAATATATTTTTTTTACTCTCTGATCATTGCAAAAGTATTTCATTTGAGTTCCCAGAGTTCATTTAATATTTACACGTGATATAAGCCTTTTTCCCTTTAGACTATTGATGTGATCATTGCAATGCAGCAGTGGGATCCATAAGAATAACGCCTGTTAAGTTGCTATTCCCAAAGCATATATCAAATGGTTCATCTACAGGTGATGAGCCCTTACTATGAAGCTTACGTGATCATCATTTGTAGAGGTTGAAAAATTGTAGGGAAATGAAATGAAGAACTGGACAAAATCCTCCAAATTAAATTAAAATATACCTAGAAACGGAATGACTTAAATAAGAATATGAAGAAAAACAGTGGGTGTGAGGGAGTGACAATAATGCTGACAAACGGAATAAAATATAAAGAATAAAATTTTCAAAATATTTGGCAGGATTATAATACATACGTACATACATACATATACATATACATATATATGTATATAATGAATATTTTCTTTAGAAAGAGAAGAGAAAAGCACTGAACTACTGAAAACCAAATAATGTCACAAAATGAAACTGACTACACACTAATAGTTCATGACTAGGAGTGTGTGAACTTTTTAATTTTTTATGTAAAATTATATTTTTCAAATTATCTCCCTTTTACAACTAGAGGCAAATAATATGATGCCTATTACGCATGTAAAGTCATGCAAAACAGATTTCCATATTAGCAATGTTGCAAGAAAATAAAAAGAAAAATAAATACCTTGAAAGAAATATACTTCATTCTCCACTGAGTTCATCAGTGCTCTCTGTGGAGGCGAATAGTATGCTTCATCATAAGTCATTTGGAATTGTAGGAGATTATTGTATTGATCAAAGTAGTTATCTTTCTTCGTGAACGCAAAAATTTTGATAGATATAATTCAGTATAACCGATTCCTTTGAAGTCTGATTTATTATTTTTAATGTACTTAGAAACATTTTTGTGAAGAGTTCATAAGTTTCAGAGGACTGGCAAAAGGGCTCCTTGAAATTCTTGCAAATTCCTGGGAATACCTCAAAATTGAGAGAATATCGTTCTTCTTTACCTCAAACTCACAGAGTCCCTTTATTCCTTAAAGATGAAGGTCAAGCATCACAAATCACAACAACTACTAGTGACTCCTTATTACATTACTTTGTATTAAATTACTTTTTTATTAATTTTCTTTTATTTATTCTAGTCATACTTTTTATCTGTAGCTATTGTTTCCTTCATTAGTATATATGTTCCTTCAAAGTAAATTGTTAACTTTTCCCTACTTAAATTCTCTGTATTTCTATCACTAACACATAGCACAGTGATGACAACAGAGTAGGTGCTTAATAAATACTTTTTGAGTGATTGGTATTTTTCAAGTAAAGCCAGGGACCCTGAGAAAAAGTAAAAAAAATACCATGTGCCAGGTCAAACTGAAACCACCACCTTGTACCCCACCTCCCTTAAGACTCTGTTAGAGATAGCTCAGGACCTATGCCCAATACTTCTGGGAACACAAACAACCCCCAGGTGTTTTACCCTTCTTCTGGGAAAGAACCCACTAACAATTCAAAAGCAAAATCCTTTAAAGAGTGGAGGCAGCATCCCTAGGACCACCCATCTTTGGTGATCTGGTACCAAAAGGCACATGAGACAGTGCAAGGAAAATCAAGAATATCCCCATTATCAACCCCGTTTGAGCCTTAACCTCAAAGTGTCATTCAGTGGAGGAAATCCTTATGGAGATATAAGAAAGGTCTCTTCAGAAGCTATTACAATAGGAAAAGAAAATCGCACAACCAAAGACCTTGATATTCTCAAATTGCTCGGTATAAGAAAATAAGTAGAAATGACATTAATGAAGGTGTATTATAACCTACTTTGTGGTTATAGCTAATGTACTGCACAAAGTTACTCTTTTTGACTTGCAGTTAGAACCTTCCATGGGTTTATTGTCTTAATCAAAAAGTTATATTTTCGTATATGGATGCTCTCTTGCTTTTCAATTTGTATCCCCAGCACATAGTATTTTCTAGTAAGTAATAATTTCATTCATTCATTTCTGATTTTATAGTGACAAAACATAGAATATTATCATCTTACAAGTATGACAAATTTATATCATTCTTCACATAGCAAGGAATGAAAGGATAGAATAAGTAGACTGAAGACTGTTACTGATGATGACTTGTTCATAAATAAGTATCATAAAAGATATCATCAAGGTCATGTCTGATGAGGAAAAAAATGTTGTTGGCAAGTCATTTAACAAGAATGAGAGGTAATGGATAGATAGTCTGACTAATTCTTTGGCATGAAATATTGAGTGAACCATGGGAAGTTCTCAAGGATGCTGGAAAAATCTGCAAACAAGATTTACAGAAAGATATCAATGAGAATGACCCAGGGTGAAAAGTCCTAGGCATACTGTGATTTGAGCCAGATGAGGGAATATCTATATGAGTGAAATCATATTCACTGAAGTCCTAAGTTAAGAAATACATCTCTCATAAATATAGATTGTTATTTAAAAATAAACACTTGTTTGTATTGTTATTTCCTTGGATTTAATTTTTGATAAATTTTTTTATTAAATAAGTATAGGTTCATTTGTGTTATGACATTATAAAAATGTATGTGTTTGTCTTTCTCTTTTACTAATTATGACCAAATAGAAGATAGACACTAAATTCAGAGAGGTAATAAGTTAACAGAAATACCCCATTTAGAATTTCAGTCATTAATTTATTCATGACATATTTAGTCAATGTCTGGTATATGCAAAGCACAGTATTAGGTTGGTATAGTGGGGGAAAAAACAATTGCACTCAGGGTTTTAGAGCCTTGACTTCTAATTTTTTTTTAATTTTCACATTTAATTTTTAATATTAAAGATCACTGAGTGATCTTTAGCAAGTCAGTTAAATATTCTAGATTTAGAATTTTTCTTTACTGTTAGCTTTTTTTGTTTTATTTGCAGATAAAGGTAGTTAATTGATATATTGAACATGAATCTTGGCATCAGGAAGATCTAAATTTGAACCTTGCTTTAGATACTTACTAGGTATATGACCCAGAGTAAATAATTTTCATAACTCGATCTAAGTTTTCTCAAATGTAAAATAAGGATGACAATAGTACCAATTTGCAACATTGTTAGGAGAGGAAAATGAGATAAAAAATTTAAAGTGCTTTGCCAATATTAGCCGTTACTATAATCAATAAATTGAAATCTTGACTTTCCAAATGCAAAATTAAGTGATTGTATTGGTACAAGTCTTGATTCTAGACCTTTGAGAAAAATAAAAATAAAATATGATCCAGAATATCCATAAAAGTTTAATAGATATTCAAGAGAAAGAATTAATAAAGAAGAAATAGAAAGTTAAATGAACGAGAACTGTGCTTTAAATATCTACAAAATAAGAGGGAGGGAATGATAAAGAGCAAGATAGAGGCCACCTGAGTTAATTTAAAATCATGAAAAGAGAGGGAGGAATTCTAAAGAGGAAAATGTGAGCATGTAACTATTGTGGAAAATTTAGGAAGACTTTAGGTTGTTAGGGTTATTTGGATACAGAGTGATTTGATAGCTCCTGAGATTCCTTCTAAATCTAAGACATAGCCACATGTGAGACCTTTATGTGTTAATTGGTGATCTTTAAAAGTGAAATTTTCATAGAAAACATAAGATACATTGCCAAATGTATAGCATACAAAAAATAGGAAATTAAGGAGCAAAATGAAGCTTCATGGGTGTAGCATATTCAAGATCACTAGGAATTAGGAGACAAAAAAATTATAACGATAGCCTTAAAGGGAACAGAACCCTACTCAAAACAATGAGTATTTATTATGAATCTGTTAAACAAAAAGCATTGTCACAGGTATTGGGGATTTACACATGAAATGAAAGAAAAGTGAACATATTCTTCTATAAGAATCAAGTAGCATATGAACTCATCCTTGATGAAAGTAACAAACTTTAAGAGGGCGTATTGAAGCATTGTCTCTCCTTCTTCCTCCACCAACAAGTAATGAAGAGGGAGATCAGTTGAGGACATAAGAAAAAGAGCCAGTAAAGGGGAAAACATTTAGGATGCCAAAGAGGAAGTAGAGATGAGTTGGTTAAAAAAAATACAAGAAAATATTGATTATTTTTGATGAATGATAAATGAGGGGGCGGAGCCAAGATGGCGGAGTAGAAAGACTCACCTATGCTAGGTCCGAACCCACAGCCCGTAGATTTCCTGTAAAAAGAACTCCTGACAAATTCTGGAACAGTGGAAGCTGCGCAGCAACACAGTGAAGGAGATTTCCGCTGCAGAGAGCCCTGAAAAACCGACCACAAAGGTACTCCGGACACGGGAGCCCAGTCCTGCCCGGCCCAGCGCTCCCCTCCTCCGCCCCGGCCACGCAGCACTGAGAGGAGGGAGCAGAGCCCAGCAGGCATCAGGGACCTGAATCTCCTGGCGGCTGCAAAGGTCCCTCCACCCACAGACACACAGGTCAGTGAGAGACACAGGCTGAGAGGGGAGCGGGGGATCTCCGGGACTCGGAATCCTTGGGAAGCGGCCGCTGCGGCAGAGGCTGAGGCAGCTTGGCCAGAGGCAGAGGCAGCTCAGCCAGAGACTCCCAGAGCGGGCTGGAGCTCCACCCCAGTTCCACTACAAAGGATCTCTGTATAAACCCCCTGAGGGAACTGAGCCTGAGAGGTGGCCCTGCCCCCACCTGAGAACCAGCAGATAAGCCCCCA